>JBDFRD010086615.1:0-25164 GCA_039654405.1 Bullina lineata
CTCTCTCTCTCTCTCTCTCTCTCTCTCTCTCTCTCTCTCTCTCTCTCTCTCTCTCTCTCTCTCTCTCTCAATATATAGGCTATATATTATGAACTTCATTCACGTCACATTTTTGTTGACACTATTTTTTAAAATAGGTATTTCATTGTACGTCGCGGTAAAAAGAGTAATGAGTTCTACAAGTATAAGTACAAACAATGGAACACTTGTTCAACAGAAAGATTAAAACTTATTTTATTGTATGGAGTACATCAGATTTCTTGAACATACTCTGTTGCTTATAAATAGGCTACACAATAGTTTTTATAACAACTAGGCTGTAAAACCAGTTTGCAAAGAATGAAGAATGTCTCATCATTTAAGAGGTATTGTATCTTGTTCAAAAACTAAATTCTTATTTTTAGTAGCTTGATAAAAATGATATTCACAAAGATATTACACTTTCAGGAAAAAGTCTGCAAAGGGCTCTAAGTCTGCTCGGTCAGATGGAGATGACAAGGTGGATGGACTTGACGGAGTCGATACCAGCACTTTAATATCAGGGACGCAAGGGGCTGCAAGTGAAGATGGAAAGAAGAAGAAAAGGAAGAAGGGAGGGAAAAAGAAAAAGTTATCAAAATCAGAGAAAGCAGTGGTAAAAAAAAGTCTTTTAAACATACACATTGTAATTTCAACTTCAGGAAAACTGTATCCCAGATATTAGCAGTTTTCTTATTTTATCCTTATACTCTGATTTAAAATATTAACGTAACTGATAATAATTTCTTTTTAATCCAATAATTTAGAAGCTATTCAGTGTTGAACACTCAATCCATGGCATGAAAAATAGGTCTGCTTTTAATTTGGCTGAATATGTCATCTTACTTCTACTTGTTTGTTTAGAATATTTTATTGTTCCCTTTTACTTACTCTAAACAAAATAAAGTTCCTTCAAGACCAATAAGACCAATGACCCCTACCTTATCCTCATTTCCATAGGATGAAGCAGAACAGATCTAGATCACTTCCTAGTCAGGAAGCTACTCATCATAGTTTTAGTGTTAAGTGTTCTAGTATGTATGTTATTGTAATTACTGTATACATGCTGCATGGTGTTTCATTCCAGGAAAAATTGGAGAAACAAATAGAAAAACTGAAGCTTGATGAGGAATACTATGACAGATTTGTTGAACGCATGCACCAGTGGCTGATTGAAAAAGCCCCTCTAGCAACAGAAATGTTTCGCCAAATGGATGCTGATGGGGAAGGCCTTCTATCTTATGATGAATTTAAAGCTGGTAAGCAACTGTGTTTTGGAACAATCTATACACAACACTATTTTTATATTAATTTCTTGATGGTCGTAATAGTATCGTGGTTTTTATAACTTGTTTATTAAAATTATGCTAATTAGTTTTTAAGCTTTTAGAAATGTTCCTCCTCTATGCTCATCAAGAAACTTAATATTTTTGTAAAATTATTTTTCAGGAAATTGTATAAAATTCAATAGCGTGAATATCTTTTCTTCTCTGTTCACTTTTAATTTTTTATGCCTCCTCATTATCAAGGTTAGAGCATGTAATTATTTTGATTTAGACTGAATTTGATGTAGTCTACCTGTCTTCTCTTTTTCATTGTTTCATTCAGGTATGTTTGATCTGAACGCCCCAGCGACGAAGGTGGAACTTCACCTAATGTGTAAACTTTTAGATGAAGAGGATTCAGGAGAAATTGACTACACAGAATTTGAGAAAGGTTTACAATGTGCAAGGTGACACATCTGATTAATTTCATTTTGTTCATGAAAGACATTCATGTGTTTGGTTGTTTTTGATTTGTTTTGGGAGGGGTGTTGCAAAGTAATGAATTATTTATGTAGAAAAAAATAAGAGGGGTGTGTGGAAAGCTCATGTTGGTTGCTTCCGCTCCACTGGAAACAAATGGCAAACAGAAAGGCAGAAAAATTCACCAAAATGACTTGTTATTAGATAGTGTGAAGGCTGTATTTTATTCCATAGTTTGGTCGTTTTGTCATAATTGTGAATATGATAGAAATGGATACAAATTTGTTTGTTGTTGGAGTTTTTTTGTTTCCCTATTCAGATATTTTTGTTATGTCACAAAATTTATTTCTTATGAAACCCTTAATTATTCAATATCTTTTGTGGATCACTGACATTAATTACAACTGAAATGATGTTAAAAGGAATTATTATGCCTTTTAAGAAATACTATAATATGAAACAAAGCACATTGTTAGTTTGGACGATTATAGAAATTACTAGATATAATGCAAAGTGCTTCAATGGTTATGTATGAATTTTATCTATATAGCAAACAAATTTCATATCCCCAAATCTTTCTTGGACCCTTTTCCTCAAGCCACATTACTGTTTCTATCCAATAGTCATATCAGGCATGAATAGAATTATGACAAATTTCAGTATTAGAATCAATGCCTAAGAGAGCACGATACTGGGTTTATCATTTGCTGCCTATATACACCACAAGCAATGTGTAGTATGATGTTTTTACTGTAGTCCTCTCCATCATTCTCTAGCACTTTCTCAATGATTAACACTATTGGACCTAGCGTCGCAAATTTGTAGCGCTCATTACTTTACCATTAGAAACCACAGTCGCGAAAATGCGACAATGTGAAACAAAGAACATTCCCTTATTTTGGCCTCAAAGGCTTTAAGGGCTTGGGGCTCAGGAGTTTAATGACTTGAACAAGGCCTGGGTTCAATAGTGTTAAGCATGATACATGTGAAATGGTTAGGCATCCATGGGGTTAACATCTCCAGCCTTGACATTGTTCGCGTCTGTCTCTGGCCATATTAACAATCAAGGACAACGAGCTTTTCCTCTCTATGTTTGGGATCAGAGTTCTCTGTTTTCCTAGGTTAGTCTGGCACACAAGTTTCTTCTTCAATATACTTCTACTTCCTCATGCATAAGACCATGGAATATGCCTCGAGATAAGAAAGCCACGGTATGAGATGTATTAAAGTAACTTCTGTTGGTCTCGAAAGTGCCCCAAAAGCAAAGTTCTCACCCACAGTTAATAATACACACAAAAATGTACGCTGAACTGTTAAAGAATTAAAGCTTGTTAAAATGTTTCAACTTTTCTGCCATTCTCTTTCAGAGAAATCAAAGAACTTGATCATCAAAGAATTCGTGACGCCCGACAACTTCTGGTGACTGAACGCAAATTTCCTCCATGTCCTTGCTGCAAACTGAGTGTGGTGGAGCCTTGGAGGGAGACAGTGCCCAGGTATTGCACAATGCAAAAATTTGTGTTAGTTGCTTTGGGGGGAGGGGATGGCAAGGCTATTGCTCAGTTGATGAAGCATTCATTTACTGAGCACATAGGTTGAAGTTCAACAGTGGTCGATGGATTTCTTCTTTGAACTTCTCTTTATTCCTGACTCTAACTGAGTAGTGCAGGGTCTCAACACTGAGCTCTAAGGGAGATGCACTCTGAAATGCTATTAAAGATCCTAAATATCATACGAGGGCAAGCCATTGCCGCTATTTGGGCAAAATGTTTTAATTCAGATTCTACCTCAGAATAACTATCTCACTATGGGACAATAATGTAATATATAGTTATCTGACAGGTTGGGATGTCAAGAAAATGGCACAAATGGCTATGAGCAAAGCAGTCAAAGACTCTTTCTGAGTTAGTAGTGAAGGAAGAAGAGGAGGAAACAACAGCTCCAGTAGCATTTGCAGTCAAATTAAACATTGAACATTCCTGTAAAACTAATCACTTAATTCAGAGAATTAGCATTGGGTACATTGTTATATCGAACATTTTTACTATAGAGTATATTAAAAAAAAATATATATATGTATATCACGTTTTATAGAATTATGCTACTGCTTTTTCAAACACTGCAATTACTTTGATAAATTGCTGGTTTCCAAATCATTAAGTTTTCATCAGTTTTACTGAGTGTTAGATAAAATGTATTTGTTTTCTTGAGAACAAGTTTGTGTGTTCAAGTTGCATGAAATTCTGTTTTGCACATAAGGCGGAGAGAAGTTGCAAGCATTACACATATATTATTTCTACTGCTACATCCTGATCCATGCTGTTGACTTTTACCCTCAGGTACATTGACATCGAGTTGCGCTCAGTGACATTTGACATGTTCCGAGATTATCCAGGCCACTTGGAGCTTCTAGTCCATTCCCACGTCCCAGTATGTGGACTCATTCAGATGATTGTAGCAGAGACGGATATCAGCTCCACCAAACTGGCTGTGTTTCGTGACCGATCTCGGAGTGCAGAGTCTGTGTTGGCCCCTGACATGACTTTAGAAGAATGTGGTTTTCAAGGTGACAATAGAGACACTCCTGAGGAGGTGGTTTTGTTTTATGACTATACAGTGGAGTTCACCGATTGCCCTATTCTCATGTGTGATCACTATTTTGGTCAAAAAATTGAGGTATGATTTTTCTTTTCTTTTTCATTCAGTGGGAACGGTGAAGAAAAGACATTTCAGATTATTTTTTCCAACTGACACATTTTCTAAGTCTCGTATTTCAATGAACTGGTCATCTAGATGTTTGTTTGTTGGCAGGCATATTAAATGCTGCATGTCAAATAGAAAACAAACAGCCTTGGTTTGGGGCAGCCCACAAAGCTGTGGTAAGCAATCTGAAACAGAAAGAACTATAAAAAAAGATCAATGTCAGTTTATGTTCCTCACCTAGATATATCTTTTCAGATGTTTTAGGAAAGCATTTCAAGAGGGTGTATTTCAAGTAAATTTTTTGTATGATCAGCATATGGAACGTTTTGTCTCAGAATCATTGCTAACAACATACTAAATAGTACAAATAGGTTGAACACGTAATTAAAATAATCTGTTAAAGAGAGTCAAATTTTTCATTTTAACGACTGACCTTTAGATGTTTTTAGATAGTTTTTTTTGGCAGAAAATATCTGATTTCAGTATTTACATAAAGCAAAATTATATATCTATATCAAGTAACAAACCGTGTGTTTTGTGAATGAAAGGTTACCATGTATTAATGTATATGAAATCAGTGTCAAGAATTTTTATATGTCTGCAGTAATCATCAAATTTAGAGTTACATACTTGTCCTGTCCAGCTGTCCAAGAGATCAACATGGTGTTTTATTTTTGGTATGCAATACTACCGTTCATTATGAACCAAAATGTTATCATTAAAAAATTTGGATAATACTTGAGAAAAAAATTTGCTTTAAGACTGAATGATTTAAAATTGATTCAGTAAGAAAGATTTAGACTCATTCAACTGAGCCCACAATTTTTCTTTGTTTGATAATGTTGAGTAAGTTCTCTGAATTGTTCAAAGGAGCATTAGATATCTCATTGCATGCAATAACATACCTCCTTATATGAAAAATATTTGTAAATGAAAAATATATTACATATATATAAAAGCATTATTTTTTACTCAATATCATGCTTAGCTGTTGATGTGCACAGAAAAAAAGCATTAAATCTGAACCTGATACATGAAATGATATTATCAATATTTATCACCATGGCATTTATGAAAAGCTCTATTTAGTATACATGTGTACATCGATGGCAAAAAGCCAGCTATGAAAGTTATGGCTATAGGTAAACGTTTGTGTTCATTAGAGATAGTTCAGTTGCTTCCATTGATAATTTCACGTGCTTTGTTTCAATATCTCTTCCGGTTCAATATTTTGTACATTATTTAACCATTTATAATTCTTAATGAATAATTTTTGAAAGCTATGGAAACTGTTCACATGTATAACTCATTTTCACTTGATGGCTCCAAAAGATAATTCATAATAAATTAGGTTCAGGGACTTGAGATGATTTGGCTTCCATTTTGAGGCTGTGCTGACCTATTTGTTGTGCAAGTTTCAAGTTGTGTTTGTAATTCTTTTTTTTTTAAGACACATTTTGTCTTAATTTATAGCAGTTGTCTATGAGGTGATGGGGAAATTTGATTTATTCTGTTTTTCTGGTCAGAGGGTTTGTTTGGTAATTAATATTAATACTGGTACAAAAACTTATGAAAAAGTGTGAGTTTTTTTATAATTACATTTCTTGTAATAGTGATACACTTTCAAATAAAGCTATAGGCCTATTTTTCATTGAAATGTTCATTAATCATTCAGGCAAAAAGATCTTAATACCTTTCTCTTTCAGCCAAAAAATGTACGTCTTTTCTTTACCAACTTGAAGATCTCTAAAGTACTTTTTTTTTTTTACCTGAACCTATACTATAACTAGTAACTGGTAATTTGTTGAGTTATGTTTGAAAAAATGCTAATACATGTACTTTTTTAAGACATTTTGAGCTTCAGAACAATTTTCCTGTCTTTTGTGCAATCTCTCTCAAAAGGCCTGCCTCTTTTATGCAATAATGGCTGCAGATTTCCAATGATCACAGGCTTTTAGATTGTACAAACGAAGAGACATTATAAGGATTTGATAGCATCGATTGCTTTTCAATGTACACCTGTACACCTAAATTTAAAAAGTTGTGCATGTGTGATTAGTGCTATTATTCACTTATTTACAAAATAAAACAATGCCTTTTCAAAATGTACGAGTTCTGTGTGTGACTCGATTTATTTGGAAGTGGGTTATACAATTAGTAATAGTTGTCCCAGAGAGATCAACAAAAAATGAGCTTAACATGTCAAGACAGTAGAGTCCAGTTATCTAGAACACAGAAATCTCGAATTCTCGGATATGTCGAACATAATTCTCGGCCCCGTTTAAGTCCTTATCTTTTCTTTGTATTGACGACACGGACTTCTCGAACACCCAATACTTGTATCTCGAACGAATCCATGTAGTTGTTGGACTGTGCCCTTAGATTTTTATCGACAGAAAAGGCTTTTTGTTCAGCCGGTTAACCCATCTTTTGACAAACCACGTGCGCAGGGCGGCTTTCGCTTGGAATGGGTGGGTCGGGGTGTTAGGAGTGCAGTGGGGGAGGAAGGGAAGCGCAGTAGGTTGGGGGGGGGGGGGGAGTAGGTGTGAACGCGGTGCGGCATTGTGTGACATGTGTTGTTACCCTAGCCAATGTAATGCGCAGAAGTGGGCCTACTTTCGCACTGTATCACATGACATTGCTCACACGATATATCGACGATTCATCGATCCACTGTAAAGATAAAACTAAACTGTCTAACGTGAGATTGTAGCTCTCGTCGATGAGAAAACACAAAGCAAAACTGAAATTTGTAAACAGTTTGAAAAACAAAAGTCAACATCGTCAACCTTCATAAAAAATCGGGACAAAATCAACAGTATTCGTGAGGGATGTCAACTGAACAGAAAGAAGCAACGCACAGTAGAGTCTGACGCTATTGAGAAGGCTTTGTTTGGTTCCAACAAGCCCGGGCCATGTTCTATTGCCTACCTTGTTTTTTTTTTATTTATTTCTCTTTATTACAAGTGTCTTCACGGAAATAACGAATTACGGATATCTCAAACACTATTTCCAGTCCCCGACGAGTTCGAGTTTTCCATGCACAACTGTATTACTGTCTTCAATAAACAAAAACACACAAAGAAGAAGTAACAATCACATGAAACGAGGAGAAGAAGAAAAAGAAGATGAAAAAAAAATGAGAAGTGATGTTACTTTTTTTTTTTATTCTCCTCCTTCTTCCGTGTGATTACTTCTTCAAAGAGAGAGAGAGAGTGTGCGAGTATGTTTTGTTTATTCCTTTGAAGAGTTTGGCTTGTTGTTTGTGTTGATCTCTTCGGGACAGCCATTTTTCATCTTGTATGCATCTTCGTCCAATTCATCACATTTATTTTCATGCTTCTTTTACTTACAAGCTTTAGGTTTATTTGGCATTGCCCTTCTCAGGACACAACTACTGTACTTCAAATGAACAAGCTCAAATTACATGTAATTATTGTGGTAGAATCAAGACCAGAACCGCTACCCGTGCATACATTGAGCGACTCTCAATCTCCCTACCACTCTCCCCACCTCTATCTTTCTTTTCCCTCCCTCTGCGGTCTTTGTTGCCCCATTATTTAGATCAACCAAACTCTTCAAAGTCAAGTACAGCAATTTTAATACAATCTGATAGATCCATTTTTTTTTTTCCTTCATGATTACCTCTACTTCCCACTCAGGTGCGAATTGGGTCCCGACAGATTCTGCTGGGGAAGTAAACCTAAGACAGACTAACGTCCTGTCTCGGAGATGAAGTTGGTCTTGAAAGAACTTTACTACTTACTACCTCCACTAAGTAAATCAAATACATTTTTTATTTCTAAAATTATATTCAACAATATTTCCACAGAATTAGTAATCACACAGGGTCCATTTAGGGAAATAATTCTTTATTCCAAAGAAAACAACATTTTGTATCAACATGACAACAGCTTCAATGTTAATGAACTTTAATAATCTTTCATATCATTCATGAAAGGAGAGGGAAAAAAATAATCAAATGATCTTTTTTAAAAAGTTTTTTAAAACGTGACTGGTAAGAGTAAGAGATGGTGAGTTTTAAAAAAACAAAACAAATTATAATTAATCACATTATTTTATGTGTTTTGTAATTCTAGATTTTCTCTAGGAACTTTAGAACAAATACAGAAACTTAAACAGAAAAAAAGCAGGGGGATGTAAGGAAATGAAATTCCCAACAATAGTAACATTATGAAAAATTGTAGCAAAGTCCACTGTATTCTTTTATTTTTTTACACAAGTCATTCCTTTTTTGTCTTATTCCTATGTGTTTGACCCTTGATTCTGAAATCAACATTTCCATGTGTTTAACCACAGGTTTTGGCAACAGCAAATATCAAATACATTTTGTTGTCATTTTTCTTACCCCACAACCTCTTGAAGCAAAGGAATGTTGTAGCTTTCACTGTTTTAGCAGCAAAAGCCCTTAAATGAAGCAATATTTGTCCACAAAATTGTAATCAACATGTTGAACGATAATAAAACAAAAAGCATAGTACATGCATTTCAAGATAATGAATGATTAAAAGACTTATCTCCTTCGAACTAGTACATACTAATACACGTCAGCCAATTTCAATTATGTTCTATGGGCAAGGTGAAAAATGTCAAATAATTACATTTTGATTAATGTAGTAGTAATTCACATGGTGTGAACAAATCTGACTGAACCAGTAAATGAAGCCTTTTTTTCAAACGAACATGAAATGAAGAGTGATTGAAAAAGAATAGTGTAAAAACAACATTACCTGTCTGAAATTAGACATAAGAAAAAGGCACATTCCACAATTCATAAAAAAAACCCTATCAAAATAACATTAGATATGTTTCTCAAGAACAATAAAATAAACAACAAAAAATTATGGAAAAATGGCAAGCTAATAACACATTCTGAGTAGAAGTCCCAAAAGAGAAACTTAGAACTATACTGCAGAAGAAGCAGAAAATTTTGAGGTTTGGTCTATGGTGTCTTGACCTGTCTCATTCCCATCTCTGTCAAGTTGTTCCAACTCTTTAATATCCTTCACCGCTTCTATGACTTTTTCTTTCTCTTCGTCATCAACGTCCTCCTCATCGGTTTCCCATTCATTCTCATCACTGCTTACCTCCTCCTCAACTCTCTCTATGATTTCCTTGAGATGTGCCATGTCCTCAAGAGCATTGCAAACAGAAGCCTGCTCCTCAGGTATGCTTTCTTCCTCACTGCTACTCTCAATCACCACGTCAGCATCCTTGTCTTCATCCTCCAAGTTAGCTTTTACTGCAAGTGTCGAAGAAGGCATAAGAGCATATCCTTCCTCTATCAATTCATGATATGCCAGTTTCGACTCTCCGTCATCCTCCACCAAAAGCTCCACTGTCAAAGGCGAAAGCTGTGCGACTCGAACTATGACCTCTTTCTCACACAGCGCTTTCACTGTAGCATTCAAGGACTTTCGCCTCCAAACGTCACCACCAGGGGGCATGATGTTCAGGTAGCATCGGTAAGCTTGGGCAGGGAAGTGCCAAAACTGTGGAAGTAGCTGTCGAATATTCTTTGACGGAGTCATTTCCACTGATCCATAATCCACAAAGACAATCAAGCAACAGTCCCTCTCCGGGTATTTCTCCACACAAAGGCCCCTATACCACTGCTCATCCCCGCTGTACTGACCTGCAATGGACGTTTAATAATGATGAGGTAATTATATATATTCTACACAAAAAACAAAAGGAAAATGTATGTGGAGCAACCATGAAGTAAGAAACCCCAGAGTTACAGAAAAGAATGTGAAGGCACTGAGTCTCTAAAACAATAATTACAAAAGAGAAGTAAACAAAAAATTGAACTAATACATGATATTTCAGCTAATGAAAAAGTTATTCATTGACAAAGTTTATTTAAAACAACCTGAGTTCCTTATTTTGTGTCACAATCTCCAAGTTATTTTGGCAAGTCATAGCTTTGTGCAGGCATACTTTTCCCCACCTTGTATACTAGCCTAACTTCATGCTACCGTACAGTAATGGCGCACAGCTGTTCAACACTGCCCAACTCCTTTCTATTTCTCTCTATCTGACGAATCTTTTCTTCAAATTGAAAATTACCAAGGCTCCTTCTGCCTACAGCATTTGTGATATCTTGCAACAAAGATCCAAAGTTCAAATAATAGAGAAAAGACAGAAAATTTTTCTCTGACATACCTAAACACATGGCTCCAACATCAGGAAGAGTCAGCAACTCTTTGGATTCTGTCCCCTTCATCTCATATGACAACTCTTCAAATGCGTCAATGGTGTTGTTCAATTCAGCAATTTCTGACGACTGCACAAAGTCCATGACTTCAGAGCTAGAGTGATTCAACAAAAAAAATACTTTAGTTTATGCAAGATATAAGTATTATACGACCGTGTCAATGAAAATAATAGCCAAGTCATTTAAAATCAAAGTTTGGGTAAAGCAAAACAAAATACACCATACATTCCATACGTAAACTAAACACAAATATTCAAGAGAAAGACTTTGAAGTGAATGAATATTTGTCATCCTTTTTATATGCACTATATTACCAAAAAGGAAGTCTTGCTCCTCACGTAATAAAACAGGATCAAACTGGGCTCAGCCACTTAAAAAAATAGACAGATTAAATAAAGTACAGTTGAACATCTAAGAAATAAGCTGAATCTCCATAAAGGCAAAAAAAAATACAGAATATAAAGAGTCAAATCTTGAATTTTTTCTTTTTTTATGAAAAAAGCTTTTACAACTTCTCATTAATTAATTCATAATCTTAAGTTCCTTTTAGTTAATGGAAGGTCTGGGCATACAAAAAAAATGTGATCCACAAACAGCACTCACTCTGAAAGCCTCACTCGTTGCACATATATAACATTTGGCAATTCAACAGATGTTGTTATGGCCTTGAATGTATCCCCAACTTGTCGAAGTTCCTGTTGTGTGTATGGGTTTGCATTTGCCAACACCCGTCCAACAGAAGCAGAATGCATATAGTTGATGCTGAGATCTCCAAAATCAAGAGCAAATCCTTCATTCACCAGGTAAGAACCCAAATCCAATCCATTTTGCGTGTAAAGGTTCACCTAAGAAAACATTCAAAGTGGAAAAGCGTATGATTAATACCTTCTTAAAAGCAACCATTAAACTGAAGGTTTTTTTTTTTCACCATTACACCATAAAGTAAACTTTTCATAAAAAATCGTTAGCAGTTGATCATTGCTGCCATATGTGCAACAGTGTCTGTATATATACTACAAACACACTTGAATGTCCTCACAGTTGATGCAATTAATGAATTCACAATTATGGTACCAGTACCCAAAGAACTGAAAACAACTTCTTCTTTCCCAAATGAAGGAAATACTGGTCACTTTCACTGAAACAGTAATTTTTTGGAAGGCCTCCAAGTCACCATACAGCTTTTCTTCCTTAGGAACCATGTTTGCTCTGTTTGCTCTGTCTTAGATTACCATGTCCTGAGCAGACCTGGAGCAGGTGTTCCATTGTCAAAGAGGCTGTGCTGACACTATATCTCACCAGTTTTTACTTTATTGCGTCGGTTTGTCTTTGTGTATTTCTACGCGATAGCTTCATTTGGTTGTGTTTGCTACTTTGCATTTTTCAGCTTCCCTGCAGTTTTCATTTACTTTTTTTTTGCATTTATTGAACATAGCATGCAAGGAGGACTGTATATAAGGATAATGAAGAGCTCCTTACCTCCAGTATCAAGTGCTCATTTATCCCTTCTGTCCTGAGGGTGCAGAAGGAGTTAACCACTAGCTGGTGGATGAGGTCCAGGACTTCTACAGGCCAGTCAAGTTGGGATGTCTGTGGCACCAAGTCTACAAGGATGCAGCGGTAAGCCTGAGGGTGCATCTCCAAGAACTGAGGAAGGAGTTCCCTCACTTGGTCCCTGCCGACCCATGTAGAGTTGCCAAAATCCAAGTAGAAGACCTAAGAGAGAATAAGAGGGTCTTATCATAAAACCGAAGTGGCAACAATTACCACAGAAAAGTCATCAAAGCTCTAAAGATTATGCCTTGTTTTGCTTGTGCACAATCAAGAGAAATGAGACAAAAGAGAAGAGATACATAGATGGATGAAAGGACTGACAGACAGATACAATGATAGACAAAATGACAAACGGATGGAGAGGACAGTGTGAGAGAGAGGAGAGACTATGAGAGAGTAAGAAAGGAGAAACAGTAAAGGAGAATGAGACACAGAGTGAAGCAGAAGCTCCACATGCTGTCAACTGTTCACTCACCCTGACTTCAGTTCCTTTTATTTGAAGGATAGATGCTCGGTACCATAAGTTGTCTTCTGGAAACAGGGCAGCACACAAATCGCCCTCTGTCCAATCAGTATCAGGAAGTCCGCCATCCTGTTTAGCAAACAAATTCAATAGTCTCATGTCCATTGTAGCTAGATTTGTTCGAGAGTTAAGACTAGTATTACAGTATGAGCCTGAAAAGACATGGAATTGAAAGACCATCTGAATCTCTATAATTTCTACAAATAACAATTAAATTATCATATATGATGCTAATCTTCTTATAATTTTTACAAAAAACAAATTAAAAAAGAATTAAATTATCAAACATAATACCTCCAACAGTTTTAACACAGTTTGCCCTTATATTCATTCCTTTACATCTTTTTTTTTTTGTAGTGCAAATATTACAAGACTGCACGCTTACATTTTGATATGTATTCTGCAGCTCTGTGCTCAAGTCTTCAATGTCCTTTTCCCATTCAGAAGGCTGGACATAGATCAATCCTTCCATGTCCACACTTGTGGGAATGACAAGCATAGACGATTCCAGTTTGGGGAGAGGACAAGGAGGCAATTTCTTAAAGCCAGACTGAAAGAAAAGTAAATTAAATAACATGTCCATAAAATAAGTCAAAGAAGTTTTTGTTACAAATAAGGATGGAAGTAAAGAACCAACCACTTCGTCAGCAAACAACAATAAACTGCTGCTGAAATTAGTGTTCTGTGAAAAATACAGGCAGCCCACTAACTGTACAAAGAGCGCTTTAAATGATGTGGTATGAGGCACTACTGGCCACAAAGAAAACACACAACTTTGCCCAACACTTGATTTAAACCAGCTTATAGCAGCAAAATATATCTCCAAAGTATCCCCAGAAAGACAGCTTATCCCAAATCACCAAAATTGTCCACTATTTTCTCTAGGTATTTTCTGTGTTGGATGCAGAGAAGACACACAGCATGTTTTAAAATATGATACAATTTATTTATTTTCAATTTTGATCAAGTTATAACCCTTATTTTAGGATGAGGGCACAAGTTGTCTAATAAACAGATATTAGGTTTTACATCTCCAGCTATTTATTTTTTAATAATCACTCAGAAAAAAAAAGGCAAGTTGAGTTGTGCAGGTGGTGTAAATTTAAGCAGACATACTACTATTTAGATGTTTAACCACCACACAAAAATTATGATAAATAAACATGTAAATATTTAACAAATATCCTGCACATAACAAGTAAAGCACACACAAAAAATGAGTATAAAAGTTAATCTTTCCTCTAATGACAACCAATGAAATAACACACCATTTTCACTCCTTTCAATCTGAGCATATGAGGTACTCTTGAGGGGAAAAAAAAAATATTGTCAGTCAAAGACCTTCTATGCTGACACTTCTCTGGGCTTCTTTTACTTTTATTTTTTTTTTCTCTAACTTACTTTTGTGATGTCTTTGATCCCATCAATGCCGATGCAAGGGTCAGACAATTCAGACGCTGACTGTAAGGAGAAGAGGAAATCAAACAAATCAAACTTAAGTCCTTACCCCTTTGCTCTTCTTTCTACTCAAATATGTGATCGACAACAAAGCATAGCTTTGGACTTGACTGGCAAAGAACCATCAAAATGGGCTTGAATATGTGTTGGATTTTTTTTTTTTTTTGTTATGAGCAAAATGGGCAGTTCTACTTTTCATTATTTCTGAGAATTATTCACTAAATAATATGTAGAAAAGGAATATGGGACTCCAAATCAATTGTCACAATTTCATTATTTGTGGTCCTTCATTCAATGCTTTCATTTAAGTCCTTATTTTATTGCTGCTTCTTTATTTCACCATTACCACTCTTTTTTCAACACTTACTGAATAAACAACCCA
Organism: Bullina lineata; assembly: GCA_039654405.1. NCBI lineage: Eukaryota > Metazoa > Mollusca > Gastropoda > Bullinidae > Bullina > Bullina lineata. The sequence goes on from JBDFRD010086615.1 coordinate 14,622, forward strand.
TGAATGCATCATGCTATAATACAAATATTTACCGCAAGCCAGGTCAGTGGGCAAAAAGCCTAATTCTGCTATAAAACAAATAGGAAACAAACCTGTTCAAAGATTTTCTTATCAAATGGATCTCCTTTCTCATCTGTCGGAGATGGTGTTGAACTTTCCTTGCATGGCATGGCCAGTCCTTGGTCTTTAATCAGCTGGCGCAGTGAGTGGTAGGTGTGAGTCACAGGGTCAAAAGCTGTCTCTGGAATTTCCTCTTCCACAATAATGTCAATAGGTAAACCCATATCTGTCATTTCACCTTCCCGCTTCACATAAAGTTTCCTACAAAAAAGATTTTTAAAAAAGCATGACAATGCTTTCCAATCATCCGCATATATTGCAACCTGAGATAATAAATATAACAAAAGCATAATGATTCCATTTTTAATTTTATTCCCTATTTTTCACTTTAGTTCATGAACTGAATATCAAAACCCCAAGTCAATTAAAAAAAAAAACAGGCTATAATTTGCATGGAAAAAAAGGGCAAATTTTGAAAAATGAAAAGAAAATAGAACGTTAATAAGATACATATCAATTGATGGATTCATTTTTTAAAACTTGAGTTCAAGAAATTTCAGTTAATGAAAAATCAAATAAGAAACTACAAATGTTAACAAAATTTTCAGAGAAAAATAAATCTACAAGAAGCTATTTCAACTAAGTTCTGTGACACTTTTAAAAATTTAAAAGAAACTTTTAAACAGAAGAGAAAAAAAGGTAGTGAAGAAACAATGCCAACAGCATTTAAAGTTTCTCAAACAGTGAAGGGTTAACAAATTAAGCTGCCATAGAAAGCACAATAAATTTCCAGACCATTTGGCAACATGAAGGAATTGAATTACAGATTAGGCACAAAAAGTAGGAATGAAGACTAGAACTAGAATGGAAAACTGACAAGTTGCCCCAATACATCAACCAGACTATCCCGATTGTCAAAAAAACAAAATAAAAAACTTTGACAATAATCCCGCATTAGATGAAATGACATGAAATGATATGATTCAGCCATCAGTTAAGTAATCCCCAAATTAGAGTGCCAATTCTTTTCTGACCTGTCTCTGGTGCGATTGGCCATGAACTCTGTACCTGTCCGTGACCACTTGTGCATAGATACAGACCCTGCAGGCATCACATCAGCGAGGTGACATCTAGAGGAGAGGGTACAAATATACTGAAATGCCATGTAGGAAAAGTAGGCAAGTTGTGTGAAACCTTATTGTGAGTATTAAACACAGTAGTTACAATCATTCTGAAGAATAAAAAAACAGGGGTCTAATTTTCATATCTGAAAACAGTTTTAGATCCTGTATTTGAGAATGTCCTTGTATACCATACATAGCAATGAATTTTGTTTATCACTTTATAAAATCAGTATTCAATTGTAATGTACAAATATGCCACTTCATGTAAAAATAATATTTTTTTATTACCTACTGAAATACATTATTTTTTAACAAGTTGTATAAAACATTGAACAATAAAAATTGTCAAAGTAAAAGATGTTCATATTTCATAACAAGCTGTCTACGTTTCCTTTTTTAGAATACATTCATGCTTTATTTTCACACATTTCAATTCACTTTTCTTGTTTAATAAATATATTCAAGCAAGGGGCAGAGTAGCTCAGTCAGTAAGGCATTCACTTTTTCTGAGAACTCATTGATTCCTGGATCCAATCGGCTAATGCAGAGTCTGAATGCAGAGCTCTATTGGAGATGAGCTATAAAATCAGAGATCTTGTGCGTACGTTACACATGTTTGACAGTCTAAAATCACGCAAGAGTAGGCAATTGCCGCTGTCAGGGAAAAATGTTTAAATTTCAAAATTCTACCCATTAACGTCTCACTCTCTATGAGACTGTAGGTCAGACTAGTTTCAAACGTATTGGCCTTTGGAATAAAACTACAATGACGAGAGAGGAACAAGATCTCTGGGCAAAGCATTGTTTCTAATTAAGAGGCTGCCCAGGCAAAGCAGCGCTATAGCTGCTTCGATCGTCTTTGAAAAGACTAAAACACCATACATATTATATTCAAGCACAGGCTTACCTAACGGCCAAAATTTCCATGCTATTTCCTAGCTCTTGACTGAGCTTTTTCAAATTACATTCACTGGCAACATCTGTGAAACCGTAGTCTACCATCACAACTGTGATTTCATTGACTGAATCCATTTTCAAGACTTTGGCTCGATACCATTTGCCATCAACAGAGTACCTGAAAAGAACAGAAAACAAATTTGTCAACTTTCTGATTTTATGCCTGTCTTTTCGGTAGTATTTTCCTGTCACTAACTTTTACATTCAAGTTTCCTTTGTTTTAAAATTCTAATATTTAATCTATCTTCATTTATTTTTATGTGAGAAAGAATGAAACATTGCTTTCAAAGGTTTTAAGTTATAATACGAGAACAAGAGCTTCTTAGCCCATTGCAAATACACCACTGTTTTTGCATCCTGCCTTCATACTGCGATAACACTGTTGAATGTGACCTGATTGGCTTTTCTAACACAAAGGAAGATTTTAGAAATTCTAGAAGTTAAAAGTAAAAAGTAAAAAATAATAAACATTTCAATCCAGAGTGAAATTAAATGCCTTGTACTATTCTGAAACTAATTTGGCATGAGAACAGAAAAAAGTAACTGTTAGGCCTGGGCTTTGTAACAGGTCTTGAGAAATAATGCTTCCTTCCCGTGTTCTTCATCCATCTTGACCTTTTCCTCTGAACCCTTAAGGGTGTAATGTTTAATCAAGTGACTAAGGCAAAAGAACACAGTCAGAAAATATGAAAACAGGAATAATGTTGATGAAAGATTTGACAAAAGCAAACAGGTTTAAGACATGGGTTGTGGAGCAAAAGGTATTCTTTACTACAATTAGTGAATTAATAGCTTCATCTATAATAGTGATAACATAATAATAATGGTGACAATACAAACAACAACAAAATAGACTCGATAGCTCATACACTGCTACTTGTACATATATTAACATTGATGCGACTGAGTTTTTTTCATTGCTTAAATAAGCTAGTTGATACACATACTTTGCCGCACACTGTTCCTGCCCGGACCAAGAATCTTTACCAGACGGTAAAGAAGTGTAATACTCTTGCATGCCCCTCATCAGTGTCTTCAGATCCTCTTCTTTTTCTTCCAACTGAAATACAACAGGATTTAATGAGATATCAATTTCTATACAAATAATATCAGCTTTTGAGAAATCATGGATTTACCTTGATAAAAACTGTGACATTTGGATGGAAACACAAGTAAAATTAAAAATGTATTCACATAAATTGCACAATGATCAAGGGAGTGTGCATTTAAACAAATCACACACAAAAAAAGTAGAAGACTTCCAAAATTACTTTAACTGCTAAAAAATCCAACTGTCCACATACATAATTGCTATCAGTTTTGAACATACACTGTGGTAACAAAATCAATCATTTCTGTGATACTGTGGTATAAACTGCTTTCTTGAAGAAAGAATGAAAGTAATTTATATTTAGCACTAACCGCATATGGCATAACAATATAGACAAATACCCTGCCTCCATTTTTGTAAAATAAAAGGAATGGAAAGATCCAAGGAAACAAAAGTTCATCATACCCTGATGTAGAAGTCAGATGGACTTGTATAGCTGGAGATGACAATTGGAATGTACTTAACACCATTCCCTGACTTCTGTGATGGCTGTTTAGAAGTTGGGTCCACAGCTTTCTGGATGTTTGACTGGACACTTGATTTCTCTGCTGTTACGGTGCGTTCAGTCTTAGGAGAATCCTTCAGTAATTTTTTTGTTTTTTTATTTTTCTGTTTTGCAGGTCGTGAGGCAGGTTTACCAATGATCTGCTCTTCTGAAGAGGAAGACGTACGTGAAGTTACTCTTGTTTTTGTCGTAGGACTGTCCTTTTGAAATGACTTAATCTTTTCTGGAGAAGGAATTGTTGCTGATGATGCTTCTGAGCTTCCCGAAGGGCTGCTATGTTTCTTCTCAAAGTTGCCCGCATAGAAAGGTGCTGGTTTAAAGCTGTCATTTGTAACACCAAACTCTTGCGGCAAAGTGATGGAAGAAAGGCCACAGCTTTTGCCCAGTCCAGTTGCAATCAGCTTTGCATTCAGGCTGCTCTGAATACTCATCTCTCCTTCTTGTCCCTGCCACAACACCACTTCTTTGACAGTCGCCCATCTAAAAAAAACCCACCCAAAACAGACATCATCATTAAATCCTCGATTCAGCATGCACTGTTTTGAACTATTAAACAAGACAAAATATTGAGACCACTGGAAAAAAAATAGAAGAGATAGTGAAGAAGAGGAATAAATGCAAGAATAAAAGAGATACGCAATGCAATTTATCTTTGTCAATGAATAATGTTTTTCATTTTCAGAATGTTTCGTAAGATTACAAAACTATCCATCACATTACTTTAAAGAAATATATAATATAATAATATACATTTTTCTTTGTTATGCCATTAGTATGGTTAAGGTTTTTTTTCTTTACATGACCTCCCTATTATCATGACATTTTTATATTTTTTTATTCAATTGAAGGCATATAAAGTCCAGATAGCCTGAGCTTATCTCAATTTCAATAGCTTGAAACAGCACAGATCTACAAGACTATCTCTAAACGGGATGGTCATAAGCCATAGGTTTACCTGATCAGCATTAGATATACATATATACTTGCTGGGAAATAATGCTCAGCGTCTTGTTTAGGAGGTGATCAGAATCTAGTTATCTTATGTTTTTCTTCCTCTATTGAAACCAGATACACAATAACTCTTCAGGTCTTGCAGCTCCTTGAAGGGACTTTATTTACTGTATTTTAGAGTTTATAGTTCAGTACGACTTGTCTTGAATTATCAAGAGTAAACTTTCAGCCTCACCGCACAATGAGAGCAGTACAAGTAGTTCCAAGTAGAACATTTCTAGTCCACAACTCAGCATCGTCTGACCACTCGCCAGGTCCTTCGGCACAGGCAGAAATGTGGGACAGTTTGCATTTGATTGCCTGAAAGTTGAGTTTAAGTAAACAACTTCTTACATCACATTTATAATTAACATGTTCCAGGATTTTGGATACAACTTAATCCTTTATTATTTCACAGTAAAATATTCAAGTGGGTCATAATTTTTATCCCTTTGCAAGTGATAACTCAAACTCCTTCAAGAAAAGTCCTTTACCAATTGTTAACGCCAACTTCCCCAAAAAACCTATGCTTATCAAAGATTTGGAATTTATGCAATGTTGATCTATTCTGCTATCGCAGAAAGGCTGCTCTTAATTTCTATTTTTTGATGGTAATCTTTTAAAATAAATCATTCATCTCAACATCACAGAGAAAGGTTACTTTGCATTCATGAAGATTAACCTGTTCAGGAAGCTTGAGGAAGAGGGTGTGCAGTTTCTTGAGTCTGTCGAAGTTCACAATATGGGTGTCTCCAATATCAACTAGTGATACAGTCACCTACACACCAAAAGGCATATTAAAGAAAACAAAATTTATAACACTTCCATAGCTCGGTGGTAAGAAAATGGGCAAAGCAAAAAAGCATTTTGTAGCTATGATCCGAAACAAAATATGCAAAGAAAAGGTCAGTATGTCATTTGTTTTGTTTTTTTTACCTTGCTCACCCTATCAGTCAAGGTGAAACAATATTCAAACAATGAAGTTGATATGCTTATCTTTCCCCAAAGGAACTTAGCATTTTAAAGTAATGAATTTATCCACAAGTATCTTCAAGACAAGAGAAATTACTTGATAATTAAATTTGCTGGAACCCTGTTAACACCTCCCACCCATCAGTTAGTATGGATGTATCTTTATGTGTTTCTGTTCATTTTCTTTCACAATATTTTGACTGTATTAAAAGAATTCTGGATTAGATGTCTTCAATGGTGTCCATCACAGAATGAATCAAACTGCATCTTACGAAATATCCCTGTGAAATATCATGTCACTTGACATACATTACGAAAGACTGTCGTCTCACCATTAGATATTAACATTTAGTACAATGTGACAGGCAAACTCTATACGATAACTGTCCATGATATTGTGCGAGATCAACCGGCTCAAAAAATTATCTTCTTTATACAATTCATTTAATCATAATCAATGTTAACAACTAACTTATCGGAGGCGGAGATACACAAAGAGAGAGAGAGAATTCTGGAAGACACCTTCAATGGCACCAACCACATAGAGAAGCCAGCTTCATCTTATGAAATATCACTGTAAACTCTCACGTGGCCTGACATACATTAACACCTCAGTGACCGGCGTGACACTGACCCTGGATCTTCTTAGTGCAATGAGCCACGTACGTGGATTTCCCGGTAGAGTGCTTATCACTTCCAAAATTTTAAAGTCAGCACTAAGAGGGATAAGTTGGAGCAGTTTAGATTTTGGTCACCCCAAATGCAAGAATACTCGTCAGTGGTCTGAAAGTAATGGCCGGCTTCGTGAGTATTCTCCTCAGTGGTTCGCAAAGAGCTAAGAGAGATTGTCATCCCATATGAGAGAGTGGTTACCAGGCTGCGACAGGCTACAATTTTCATGTGCCACGCAAATATCACAGTAAGCAAAATGTTTAGTGACCATATGGCTAGCAGTTAAGACAGGCCTTTGACAAACAAAGACTTGTGCAACATGCTCAAGAAAACAAAGGCAATAGACATCATATGCTCTTGTATTTGCATTTATTGTGTGGAAGGCAGAGAGCCAAGCAGAAAGAGTGCAAATGCTAGAGGAACTGAAAGAAAACAAAAGCGATGAAAATGCAAGAGGTTGCCATTCCAAAAACAGTTGGGGGAAAGGGGGTAACAGCTCAAACTGCTTAAGTCACTTTTGTTTAATGAACAGCATGGAGTATACTTAGCATTCTAAAACAGTAATCCTGAATGTGTTGTGGGAAATAGTGTTATGATGATAAATTTAAATCAGCATTTAATGAAGTGGACATTTTCATAAAGCAAAAGATTGCTTTTAATGTTAAGTTCATATTTAACTCACTGAGGCCTACACCCGCCATCGCTGTCTACACCCTTAAACTACAGATTTTAGTTTTTTTTTAATTATAATAAAACTAACATTTTGTCCTACTAAATAAATTTCGCCACAAAAACAGCATCTAGTGCAAGTTTTTCACGAAATAAAAACAGTGAATACTTTTGGAGTTTGTGAAGGATATTTGATTGTCTTTATGGGTGTAATATTGTGAGAAAGGAAAGTTTACAGCATTCCTTGCAAGTGCGATTGGCGTCGGTAATTTTTAGATAAAACGTGATTGGTGGAAAAAATTACTAATTTATAGTCTGTTTCACACAAAGGAATAACTGATGAAAGTCTTGCAACTATTCTCTGTCCTACAAACTAATCCCGAATGTAGGTCTCGTAGTGGAAAATGGCTGACCAGGTATAGTTGGCGTTAGGCCTCAGTATAGCCTTGGACTGACCGAGTATACTCATTGATCGGCCTCATTAAACATTTTCTTTCTTCCTATTCATACTGTACTGATATGGATCTCTAAGATTCATTAAAAACTACAGCACCAATCATCCTGAAGGAAGGCTCACCTGTTGATGCTTTGGAGGAGCAACCACCTTTCCCCTGTACCACTTTCCATCATCTCCCTTTACTGCACACACAGTGCCAGGCCTTGGGTAGTAGAGTGCATACAGGTTACAGGTGTCTTTGTTGTAGATGTTCTGCATTTCCTCCAGCATATTCAGGTAATAGCTGTGTTCCTCACCCAGAGCCATCACAAAGAAGTCCGAGGGAGAGGTTACACTGGTGACAACAACACCGATCATTTTCCTTGTGCTGACTGGACTTGGCTGAAGAAAATGTGGGGAAAAAAAACAAGTTATCACAGATACAGTTGTGCCTAATTACATGCTAAAGCGAAACGAATCAGCACATACCTGTTGTGCTTAAACTAAATAACTAATATTATTCAAAATGTGCTATTATTCCAGGACTGGGTAAGAATAAATACATTGAAATGAAAAAAACATTAATTTTCACAGCTGGAATTACCTGAAAGCCTTCTTCAGGACATAGCTTTATAAAACAAAAAAAACTTGTCCAAATTAATATGTTTTAAATCTTATTATATGTCCTTTACTTTTTTTATGTAGCCCCCAATAAAAGTTTTTGCAATACTACCAATCATTATACATGTATGTTACATGTCCTCTCTCACAAAAAAATCCGAATATTATAAACGGGCGTCCATCTACTCAAAGCCTCATTCAAGCACTCTTCAAAACAAAACAAACAAGATCATCAAAGATAGTGAATGAGATTTTTTAAATAAATTACAAACTTTCAGAAACTCTGTCTTGACATAAGCAGGAGGACCAAACACTGCTGTGGCTGCGTTGCTGTGGAACCGGAACCTTCCCAGTTCAAGGAAAATAAGAACGTCTCTGATAGATACAAAGTTGTCACCAGACACATTTTCGGCTGGCATGACTACCAAATCCACATCTAGTATTTGTCCGTGTTTATCGATAGCATTCAGCATCAGAACCTGACAACAGAAATATATCATTCTTTTAGTTTAAACCCTTCAAAAATAATGAAACACAACTTCCTTGTAATTCACACAAGATGGCTTTTATCAATTATATTTGAGAGGATATTCTGAGTATTATCACATGCACAGTATAAATTATTGCTACAATAAAATGTCGGTAACAATTAAATCAACAATACTTAATCAGTTATATGCATATAATTCAAACCAGTAAGTAAGTAAAGTTCCTTCAAGGCCTATAAAGCCCACAGAGCCGGAGCTTTATCCGTTTTTTAATAGTCTGTCAGGACGCTAGCCTGTCGTAGGTTTACTTCCCCAACAGAATATGCCAGTACTAAATTCACATCTGGATGAGGAGAGAAAAAAGGTGTCAAGCGTTTTTCTCCAAGACACAATGCGATCCCACGATTTGAACCTGGACCCTCGGATCGGGAGACCAGCACTCTTAATCAATTACTGTAGTTGCTATGCTACTTAATTGAAAACAAAATGGACTAATTGGTCGGTTGTTGATCACCCTGTGAAAAGTTAGCATGCTCCTACTTTCATTTTGTAACCAGTACAGAAGTCCAATCACTGACAGGCAAAACAGTAAGAGCAAATGCAGGAAAGTATCCACTGTGCTTATGATGCAGTAGAACAAAAATACACAGTCTCAAATGGTATTGCTTAGAGGGACTGAAATTTAAAGTCAGAACTTTGTGTCCAGTTTGCTGCTTTTATTTCAATTTCACTTCCTCTCGCAAGTTATGAAGTCATTGCTTCACTTCTCCAGCGTATTTTTAAAAGAATTATACGAATTTGACAAAAACCAAATTTCATAGTTTTATATGCAACCATCTTGCAGGTTTTCTTGTTTCAAGCATGTCTTACTGCTAACACAGCTGTTAGCTTTAATAAAAGTTACATTTTATCTAAGAATGTCCTTTAAATCTATGAAAATGACTATTGTCCTTAGTGGGAACAGATGTTTCAGGAAAAGCCAAAAAGTGCTATAAAAGTTTAACACAAAGGGACCACGTAAGACAAAATTTTATGGTCAGTTATGTTCTTTAAACTAACTACATTAAAAAATATTACCTTGTTCTCAGTCATCTTCCAAAATTCATGCACCACATGAGCATCCCAAACATGGTGTTCACTAAATGGAGCGATGTTGTACAATGAGCAATGCAAACAGAATTCTGGGTACTTGAAGAACCGATCTTGTTTGTTTCGCACTTCCTTGATCGTCACATACTCTTCATTACCAAAGTCAATGAACTGTACATGAATCTGAGGATTTAAAGGTAGGGATTTTAAAGAAAAGAAAAAATTTGTGTTAGGTTTTTTTTCTTTAAACTAACTGCATTTTGTACAGACATTATGGACTGCAATATAATATATGCTTGAGGCACACACTGAAAACAAGCACTCGAGTTTACAGACAACTGAATATTACATAATTCAAAGGCAGCATGCTAAATCCGTTAGAGGATATTTTTGTTAAATATTATGATAGTGATTCAAGATAATTCAAAGTACTTCTTTAATATAAAAAAAAAAAAAATAGCCACCACTCATAAACAACAAGCTCTCTTCGGCTGGAAAATCTGAAAGAAATTGCAATAGAACTCCATTCTTGTGCACAGTCACTGACAAAAGGGTCTAGACTCAATAATAAATCTACTGAGATTATGTTTGGATGAGAATGATTAAATATATTGAAATTCCCTGTAAATATTTCCATGAGTAGGCTAACAATGCCACTGTTGCAGGATAAATCATAATGCAAACAGAGAGTAACATTAGTGTTGCCAATTACCTCACTTCCCCTATTAGTCAAATGACAACCTGCCCAAGACGGAAACTAAGGGGGGGGGGGGGGGGGGTTTCCGTTTTGCGCAGGTTCCGCCGTTTTCTTTCAAGTTGGGCCTAGTTTTCTGAGGTCTGGTATCGCCG
>JBDFRD010086616.1:0-13701 GCA_039654405.1 Bullina lineata
TCTCTCTCTCTCTCTCTCTCTCTCTCTCTCTCTCTCTCTCTCTCTCTCTCTCTCTCTCTCTCTCTCTCTCTGACCATAAGCTCAAACTTGCAGTAATTAACTCTGTTATTCTTTTGTCTTACAGGATCTTCCAGATCAACCACACAAGCAATGTGGGAGGACGTTAAGGACACTATGAACACTTCAGGCCCTGCCTGCGGGAATAGTGGATTAGATGTCTCAGGTGGCCCAGGTGACAACATTAGCATTACTTCTTTACATTTTGTACCGTATGCAATTCTTGTGGATTTTTATTAACATTTCTTTTTTCATCATAAAACTAACTATAAATAGTCATGAACACAAAGTTCCATAAAAAGACTATCCCTCAATTATGAAATGCTTATGTCCACTTTCCACTGTCAGACATGTAACAGTTGGTTCCAGTAAAATCTATGTGAAGCAAATGTACTTGAAGTCATTTCCCTCAAAAGCCAACCTGATTGGTCCCATTTTTTCCCTTATTTTTTCCTTGTATTTCATTTTGGTTGATGTCAACATCTGTCCCATAGTTCACTTAAAGTTAACTCCATCAACCTACTCTAGTAGCGTAATGTAAGTCTGTTACCATTAGAGGGAAAAAAAATAATTATTCATGAAAGGTGGAGAGAATTACATGCTTATTTCCGTGAAGATACATAGTTCTGCCTAGCATATTGCTGCATGTACTGAGAGGGAAGAGAGGGTAAAATGCATCATGCATTGTATCGCATGCTGTAGGCCACATTCAGATTGTAGTGTCTTGCCGTAAGGTAAGCCTAATGGCTCACTTTGCCCACCCCGCATCAGATAGATAAGTATGGTTCTTTTCAAGTGAAGAGCGCAAGTGCATGTGATGATGAACAAAACAAACACACAAGTTTTTGTTTTTTTCATGAATAAAGCAGTGAAATGAACTTTTCAGATGCATTCTTGGATTATTTTAATGCACTGATTTAAAAAAATGCAATTTATATTTATAGTGAAATAACATTCAATAATGTTTCGGGGTAACTAAAATGTTCTGGTGAAAGAAAAATTAAAAAAAAGAAACATCACTGAACTGTGATTTGGATTATATCCCCTGAATACAATAAATGTCAGCCTCATTTGAAATCAAAACTTTTTGTCAGTGCCATGATGTTTTAAGTAAGTTCCATTCTATCTGCCCCAAGGTGTCAAGGTTTTGAGGTCCATTATGCTTTAGGTATGAATAGTGACTGTTGAAATCTTTGGCAATTCGTAATTTTTTTCCAAACTTTTATTAGAGATGATGAAGTCATTGATCATGTTTAAGCAGAATTTATACTCTAACATCTGTTTGTGTTAGTGCTGTTCTCCATCCATAGATGGTATTATTTTTAACAATAGTACACGTATCTAGCGTGAGAATATTGTCTCTCATTACATTTCTCTTTACACTTGTAGAAGTCATCTTTGTGAGTTTGGATGAGGTCACCACAGCTTATAGGAACAATGCACAGCATCCACTACTGCAAGGAAGTAGAGATCAAAGAGCTGAGGAAGGCACAGCTTGTGGGAACAATGTACAGCATCCACTACTGCAAGGAAATAGAGGTCAAAGAGCTGAGGAAGGCACAGCTTGTGGGAACAATGTACAGCATCCACTACTGCAAGCTGAAGGAAGTAGAGGTCAGTGTCTTTCTGTGTGTGCACTTTTTTTTATATTGGTTATTTTTGGCAGTTCCAGAGACTGATTCTATCACTGTGCTTGGGAGATTTTGCCACACCTACCTTTACTCCTGACCTGGCAACATCAGATTGTCACTTGTTTGGGCCCGTAAAATGCCATCTGTGATTCAAGAAGTTTGACTTTTATGACAACCTCATTGAAGAAGTGTGAGATTTGCTCTCATTGCTTGACGCAAATTTCTTCACGGAGGGTACATATTCCCTGGCTCAGCGATGGCAAAAGTGCGTGATTCTCCGAGGAGACTACATTGAAAAGTTGCAAGGAGTGATAGTAACTTTTATCTAAGTTTCAGTTGCATTCAAATATAAATGTGTATTTTATGTCCACTTTCCCATTACTTTCTGGACAGCCCTTGTAATTTTAGAACAAGACAGCATGTACCTTGACGTGATCACTTTTGTTGCATTCTCTTGTTTATTTTGCTTTTACTTATATCTAATCCTGACAGAGTGTATGTAAAGTATCAAAGATATAATTAAGTTGAATTTTTTAAAGGAGGTAGCTCTAGATGACGAAGTACTAAACAAAAGTGAAATTCCTTGCATTTGATATCTCAATGTAAGTTATATCTAAACATATTCTATGTGGAGAAAAAATCAGATTAAAAATTGATGCTTGTAAGCCTTTCTTTCTATGAAATGAAACTCACAGTAAATCAAAAATAAATCCATAGTCTCACAGATTTTGTTTTAGTTGTTTTCTATTGTGCTTTTATATTAACCCCAGACTGTTTTCAATGACCAAGTCTGTAATTAGTAACTTACCAATATAAGAATTATATTGAATTTGTTATGCATATATTAAATTGTATAGGGATAGTCTTTGAATAGGTTACTTCCCTCTTCTGTTATGATAACCTAGTACAGTGGTCTCCGCCTAAGAACCCGCCATTCTCGTGAAACGGAATTTTTCATATATAAGCCGTCCGCATAAGAGCCCGTTTTCAAGTAAAAATCCGCCTAAGAACACGGTCTTCTTCCCCTTTTTGTTTTTGAAGGAGCCGCTGCCTCAAACACAAGAAACACTGCCAGCTGCCCTGTCTTTGTTCTACAGTTAGACCCTAGCCATGGTGGAAAGCAAAGCCAAGTTCTCTCTGCCCCATCGCCCCACCCCACCCCCGTTCAGCAGGCCAAGCCTATCCGCTCTCATCGCCCGAAGCATGTCCATTCAGCTCTATCCCCCCTCCCCCTCCAGTGATAATTCGCTAGATCTATGCTTTGTTGTCGTGTCCCGCCCCTATTCTCCGACTGACACCTTCAACATCACCCCCTCCTCCCCATATTCTTGATGTCATGTGATACCGCAACCCAGTCTGACCCCTACTGAGCCATGATGCAACACCAATCTACCTACGTAGGTCTAGGCCTAGTGGAAGTGGCATCTCAGCGCGGGCTCAGAACAAAGTTGGGTTTTTAAGTCAGATTATGGAATGGAGCCGCCAGCGTCTTGCGTTTTGTGTGATGGAGACGGGGGTGGAATAAGCATGGTTTTGATTGGTGTTTTACAATCTAAGTAAGGCAGTCACAGATTGATTTGGTCAGTGATGACGCTCCATTAGGCCTTGTGTGTTGTGCTGCGAGAAATTGGGGTTATTAAGGTATCATGATTTATCCCCCTTTGAAATCCGCCTAAGAGCCCGATCCAGCTAAGAACACGGTAATCGTGTCTCCGGAGGGGTGGGTTCTGAGGCGGAGACCACTGTATTTATATTTCTATAAGTAAAACTTTTCATCTTTTTTCAGATTCTTTTTATCATTCATTCCTATACAAAAGTTTAAAAGCTCACGGATGTTCTTTGAGACTTCTTTCCTACTTGAGTTGCTGTTTAAGGATTTTAGTTTTTCATTTCAGTTTTGTTCCTGAAGTATGTCTTCCAGTAATTTTTATTTGATTTCTATCACTGTTCAGGTCTGGTTCAGGCAGGGGAACTCGATGCTCGTGCTTTATGTGCTCTATGCAAAGACCAAAATTTGATGAAAAAGCTTGTTGAGCATCTGGATCAAGAGAAGGATCATAATAAAGACAAACCCACCTTTTATGACTTAGGTATCCATCAGAAGTTTTCTGATGACGAAATCAAGCACTTATAGTAAGTTTTCGTAAATCTTTTCCATTTTTTTTTTTTTTTTTACCATTGAGAATGTAAAAACGGACATCAAATTCTGTTAACCATCCTGTATGAGAGCATTCACCACCCTCATATTACTCATAATTAGTGTTAGAGAAAATCAACTATCATTCATCTTTAAGAAGTATTCCGACCTCTGCCTCTATGCTGAGGATATTTTTCAAAGCATAACCTTCCTGGGTTTACCTCTGGGCTGCCATGTTGTGTACTTGGAAAAAAAAATTTACATCATGTTTCCACCCCCTACCCAGGTGTGAATTAGGGACTGGCATATTCTGCCGGAGAAGTAAACCTACAACAGACTAGCATCCTGTCTAGGAGATGATGTGAAAATCATGTATTCCACTTCATGCCACCGAAACTGGAATAAGCTCCGTACCTACAGGCCTCATAGGTCTTAAAGGAATTCTCTTTGTGAACAGCCTCATCACCATCACCTTCACATACAAATAGTTAAATTTTTACCAGTTTATATTTTTCTAACCCCCACTTACTCAATGTTTGTCAAAAAATGAATCAGCCTATACTATAGCTCTTGCCAGAAGTGTAAATTCACAAGTTGTTTAGAGCATGATGTTAAAAACCGCATTGACTGCCAGCAGAGGTTCATAATAAAAAAAAGAATGTGTGTTCAAATATAATGTTATATTGTCGTAACTAAATAGCTTGCCACATTCATTTACTAGTTACTAGTATGGCACAGTGGGTGAATAGTCAGAGCATTTGGACTTCCAATGCAAATCCTGAAGGTGACGTTGTTTAATCATGATAAAGGTACTTAACATGCATTTTTACCTCTCCCTATCCAGGTGCAAATTGGGTATTGTATTATTCTGAGGAGGAAATTAAACTACACCAGACTAGTGTCCTGTCTAGGATTTGATGTAAAATCATTGTTTTGCTTCACGCTACCAAAAACAGGTTAAGCTTAAAGGAACTCAACTTACATTCAGTACTGACCACTTGCCAAATAAACCATTTGGGCAGCAGAAAGAAAAAAGGTCTACCAGCAGAGCAAATCTCAAGCAATCTGGATGAGCATATTGTGCAATAATAAACATTTGTTTGTGGAAATAAAGTATGTGCTTAGACAGCCTATGCAACATTCCCAAAGCTGCAAATCAAATTTTAATATCAGTGTTGAATGTACTCACTACAGTCATGGTCCTGAAGACAGGAGGACAAAATTCTTGTATCTTCAATGACCTTGAGTACTGAGTACTGAGGAAGGAATGCAGATATCACCAGTGCTGAAAAACACTAAGTATTTGCATAAGTAGATGATGGGTATATTATATTTTATCGCCTTAAAAGTATGAAAATGTATTTTAACAAGTGTTCTGTAGCTCTCGTTATATTTCTATTTCATTCAGCTTCAAATACAGGCATCATGAACACACTGGACCTACAGTGATCATTCTTGATCATATGAAAGCTCATAACTATGGACTCAGTGATCTGATTGCCTTCCTTGACAAGTTCACCAACCAGGACACAAGGGCTCTGGCTGAAGAGATTAGGACATTCCAGTCTCCATGGAATGCTCTTTAATCCTTTCACTGTTAGCTAGATCTAAATGGAGCAAAAGCATTTTTTCCTAAACTAGAAAGAAGAATTTGATAATAAAAAAAATCTATTCCAGACTTCTTGTGTTAATTTTAGAGCAGGTATCGTGTTGATTAATATTAAATCAAGATCCAACAAAATAGTACCATTGATGTTGACAATATGAGCAAATCTGTCTCTCTCTCTCCTTTTTGCGGATGGATTAATTTGGCAGTGAAAAAGTTATGAAGCCTTAGTTTGTAATTTAGATAAGGTATCCATTTTTGTGCATTTTAAAGTTTTTAACCAATAGAGTTAACATGGAAATACTGACTGAAGCAGGTTATTTACTGTCGGTTTTCCAGTCCTGGATGCTAGCAGGTCTGATATTGCCCACGGAACATGGAAATATAATTATGACAGTATCTTGCAAGGTAAATGCAACGCAAATATAGTTTTCCTTTCCCTTTGCACTGTAGGTCAGTGCTGCATGTGGTGTGTTTAATGAATGAGTTCAAAATCTGTCATCTTCACTTTCATTTTTGCATACTTTCTTGAATAAAGCTATTTGAATTGTAAATGTTGTAAAGCAGTATTTACACAATCTACTGACAAAAAAAAAAAAATGGGGTAGAAAAATTAGAAACCTGATCAATCTATCAAACTCTATCAAGTTTGCTTGGCCTCTTGTAAATGTTTATCTTTTTATTTTATATTCACATATTCATTTCTTGAACGAGGTCTTTAACCATAATAGTGTTTCATGTTATATTATATAGCAATTGAAATTTAGGGTGCATGTAAATATGGAAATTATGTACAGTTCTCAGTTGTTTTTAATACCATATCATTTGCTTTCAATATTATACCATTATCTTTCTCTTTTCCTGTGAAGACAAATATTTAAAGAATTATAGGCTCAATCTGGGATGTAATGTATTTCCTGATTGGTTAGACATTGGGTAAAATCAGAGCTGAAACACTGGTTCAGTTTTGACTTGTTATAATTTATTCCAGTGGGATGTAATGAAATATTGTATGGTCTGTAAAGTCTGAAAGAAAAGAAGCAAAACAAAGTGGATGGAAACATTGCATAACTATGATTTATTCATGTGCAGCTGGTTGTGTTGTGTCTTCACTTAGTTTGTTGTGTTTGTGCCAAAAATGTTTAAATAATGAAAGATAGACTAATAATGGCAGAATATTTAAATGTGATAGATACTGGAGTCTGTTGTTTCATTTGTGATGTTTTATGCTGTGTCAATTATTAAAATGCTTAGAAAGTGTAGCATGTATTTTGAGCAGATAAGATTTTTCTAGTTAATTATATATAGACGAACAATTTTTAGCTGTTGCAGAGTTTTATAAGAAAAATGTGTTATTATTTATAAGATTTATCTTGTTGTACGGATCCATGAATTCCAATAAGTACAGTTTATTCCATTTGATTTACCTTTCTTTACAATATTCCAGAATGACTTTTTCAAATACTGTATATTTCTTGTGAACTCTAGGACACAAAATGTCCAGAATTTAAAAATGAATAGGACTTTAATTTGAACAATATTGCAGCATATATACTTTTAGTGATAAACTGGAAATTTGATTTCACGAGTGTATATACATATATTTATTATAGAGACTTGCTTGATAGTACAACAATTGTGAATGAAGTTAAATGTTTATGAATTATCTCAAGGGTCCGTACTAGGTAAAGTTATTACTCTAACCATTCCTTCCGGTGTACCAGAGTTTCTTAAGATTTATCAAAGCAAAACAAATATTAATTGTTGAAACGTTATCTGTGTGCCATTGTTTTTTTGTTTTGTTTTTCAACCATGATATAATTATTTTGTTTCTTAGGTTCCTCAAAGTAGATTGTTCTTATTTTTAAATTGTCCAATTTTGTATAGTCTTGAGCTTGTTTTGTGTCTGTCCATAAAGCTTAGATAGCTTGATTTAAGTTCAGTACCGGTATTGATGACCAGGAAATGTAGGCTTGGTTTAACTTGGGGCATAGTGTTAGTGTATGAGTATGTATCAATCTATTTTTCTATTTAAATCTATATCTGTCTTTTTATTATGTTCTATGGTCTCAAGCTTTCTTGCCAATTTTTGTGTTAGAAAGAGTCAGCAGCATAAACGGATACCACCAGTTTCTTATCCATCCCCAAAAGAGTAACAGAAACAACAATGGAAATGTCTGATTATTTTGGATGAGACAAAGTAATTTGATATGAATATATGTATTCATCATTTATAAAAGTAGATTATGATCTCAAATCACCTGCTTTAAGGCAATGTTGGCCTTGAAAGTACTTTTTTTTTTTTTCATTTTATTGTTAAAATGTCAGTCAAATACTTTGAAATACAGTGAAACCTCACTATATCGCCTCCCGTTCTACCGCCATTCCCGCATACTGCCAGCTTTTCGCCATGGTACAGATCTGACACGTATACAAAGTCACTAAAAATCTCGGTATACCGCCATCAGCCATCCGCCAACAGTTCAACTGTTACATTCATAACTTGAGTATAGTAAATATTGCTCATTATACCACCAACATAATGTAACCCCCACTCCCCACTGCCCATCTCTACCTAAACCCAACTAATAGACGGAACATCACTTGGCACCATAGCCTGTGCTTGTTACTCAAACACCAATCTTACTACTGATAGGCCTACTGATTGGGCGTGCAGTGGGAAAGGCGGGTCACAGTTCAATCTCCTCTCGCTCAATTGAGAGTTTGCGAATGAACGTAAGCGCGCACGAGGTGATGCTTGTCGCGGGGTACGATGCAAACAGCACACATTGATTTATGACATAGGCCTAGTGTTTGTGTGATTCTCTGACCGACCCCAATGTGATATGTTAGCCAGTCCAATATTGGTAAATTAATTATTTCCCTTGTTCTACATGGTATTTTGGTTGTACCGCCATTCTCGTTATACCGCCGTTTTTCGGTTTGCCCCTTACTTGGCGGTACAGTGAGGTTTCACTGTACTTAGTTTTGCAGTTGCTCAATACTCATATGAGAGTCCTTACTCAGAGCTGCCACTGCTGTTGTATTTATAAGGATGGAAATTAGCATAATTTATAAAACAAGATCAATAAGGCTATTCAAATACCATGTTTTTTCTGTAAAAGGTTAATAGAATTTAAAGTTCATCACATCTTAATTTTAGATAATGTTTCTGTTTTTCCTGAATTTTACACTTGTGTATTGAAACCTTCTCATGGCTGCTGCTTCTCTATCATTGTGCAATTACAAATGTATTTGTAATGTATGGTTTCCACTTACATGTTTGTGAGCAGAGTAAAAGACATGAAAAGCAGCTGTTTCATAATAATTATGTATATCTACATGTAAAACTCTTATATGCTGTTCATATGTGCATTGCGCAAGTTGTTACAAGCTGTTCACATGTGCATTGCGCAAGTTGTTACAAGCTGTTCACATGTGCATTGCGCAAGTTGTTACATGCTGTTCACATGTGCATTGGGCAGGTTGTTACATGCTGTTCACATGTGCATTGCACAAGTTGTTACATGCTGTTCACATGTGCACTGGGCAGGTTGTTACATGCTGTTCACATGTTCATTGGGCAGGTTGTTACATGCTGTTCACATGTTCATTGGGCAGGTTGTTACATGCTGTTCACATGTGCATTGCGCAAGTTGTTACATGCTGTTCACATGTTCATTGGGCAGGTTGTTATAAGTTGTTCACATGTGCATTGGGCAAGTTGTTACATGCTGTTCACATGTGCATTGGGCAGGTTGTTACATGTTGTTCACATGTGCATTGGGCAGGTTGTTATAAGTTGTTCACATGTGCATTGGGCAAGTTGTTACATGCTGTTCACATGTGCATTGGGGAGGTTGTTACATGCTGTTCACATGTGCATTGGGCAGGTTGTTACAAGCTGTTCACATGTGCATTGGGCAAATTGTTACAAGCTGTTCCCGTGTTTTTGTAACTTCTAGTTGTCTCAGTGGATTGCAGTTCGTCAAAACCAACAGCTGCTTTTCATAAAGTACTGCCTCTTTTGCATAATATTCTTTGGTCTTTTGTTGGTTTGATATAGTACTGCCTTCTTCTTTTTGCCACGTCGTCTTGAGACAGTTCTGCGAAAGGCAGCATTTCCTTGGGTTTTCTACTAGTTCACTCAAAATATTCCATCAGTTTGTCAACATTGTCCAATACAAAGATATCAGTGAAATATCTGTCGACTCTCCTGTTTTGACTTCTCTTCTTCACCTTGTATGCTACTCTTGAATTTTACAATGGTAAACTCCTTGTTATTCCGCTCATCGTATACAATTAGAAAGAAAAACATATTCTTTGCAAGTATCCACTTGATATTACTTAAATAGAAGAAATAATGCTCAACACCTGTTTGACAAGTTCAAGTGTTTTATTACAAAGTTTTATATTACCTTTAATCTTCCCACGAATTCTGTTCTGCTTTCCGTCCCATAAGTAGCGCAAACAGACGTTTAGCCAGTTTTGCTTTTTGTTAAAGGTTTTTTTTAATATATTTTTTACTGATCACTTTTTGACTCTCTTGTCCTTGTTTTGGGTTTGGATGTCTCTGGCAGGTTCTCTGAATGAAGGTATGGGTTGTACTTTGTCTTGTGCTCTGTCGAGAATTGTTTTCAGTTCACTTTACAACTTGTTGCCATAAAAAGGCTGAAAACTGTTGTTGAAATCATGTGCTTTTAAACATTATATTGATGCAAATCAGTGCTCGTATGTTCTAAATACAATTGAAATAATACGAGAAAAGCTATAATGTCATTTATCTTTGTTCTTTTTTATTTTTTTGTTTTTGTTTTGTGTTCTTGTCAACATTTCACTAATGAGGAATGTACAGCCCTACTATAGTGGCGTCTTACTGAGGGTTAGCCACTTGTAATTGTCATAATAAAAACGCTACTACAAAGGAACATTGGAGGTGGGGAAACCATGTACTTGAGCGTGCGTGTGTGTTTGTTTGGTGGGGAGGGTGCGCTGGTGAGAATAAGTAAATGAACATTTGCTGAACGAGAAGGAAGTGGAGAGAAACGTAAGAGAAAGAGTACTGAAAGGGTGGCGGCAGTTTGAGATGGTGATATTGATTGAACGAAAAGATAAGACAAAAAGAACTTAAACTATGTCTTCAAGAATAAGGCTGACACGGTGACAGTGCAACTTACACCGTTTAGAAATATAAAAAGGACCAGTTACACAAATAACGCTGCAATGGCAACAAAGTTATCAAATGTGCTGATCCTGCATGGAAGCTGACAATGTTAGAAAATTAGTTGCCGGTACACAAGAAGTAATAACTGTCCAAAGAAACCAGAAACATTTCTCAACATTTCTGCTTTCCAAGGTGAACATAAAACGAAAAGAAAGTGAAATAGCGAGCGTTATTTCTGTATAGTGTAATTACTTTTGGACAGCTATTACTTGTGAAACTGCAGGGGTGGCGACGGACCGTATGCTGTTTAGAAATTCGAACAAACTGTTAACTAACAATGCTTTTGTGGTAACATTAACAGTGGAACTCTCTTTGATTAACAACACGGCAAGACCAATTACGTCAAGAATGCCGCAATGGTAGCAATGGAATGTAGGACTACGATGCTTGAAATACGAAAGAACTATTGTTATATCAATAATGCTGTGATGGTAGCCGTAGATGTAGGCCTACGCAATATAAAAAAAAACTACGAAAAGACCTGTTACATCAATCATTCTGTGATGGTAACAATGACAATGACACGTACGGTATTTAATTAGAAAGACATTGACAGGCTCACGTTGGGCAATGGAAGTCCTTTTCTCGAAAGAGACGAAAATGGTCGGCCTACTATTAGAAATGTGAGTAATATGATAAACCGGAACTATGATAGAAGTGGAATTCCAATAATTTGTGCGTAAAGAAAAGGAAATGGCAATACATGTAGTTGCTGAATGACTTTCATGTTATAAGGTGACAGTCTTTTGCAAGTTGCATCGTTACGAAATTAAAAGGACCACCATTTCCTTTCAGAAAAGATTAAAAACATTCGTGTTTGTATGAGAATTGTATCGAAAAAAAAAATAGCCTAATTGGAGACTGAAGCAGACTGGATGATGGATGATCTGCAAAGAAAAATGTTGTGTAGAAATAATATGGAATATCTAATAGGTTTACCTACTGAATTCGAACATGCACATGCATCTTTCAATAACCCTTCCGCCACCTGCACCCATTTCAGCCCCAAAATAAAATATAAAACGTAGCATCATTGTCAACAGTGTCACCACGGGCTTGTGTCCCTGGCAAGCTCAATCTTCACGATTACGTACAGTGAATAGGGACGCAGGTGAGGATCAGAACGTCTATTTACTACCTGCTGAAATGTGAAATGACGAAACAGTCTCGGCGCAACTTTCAGGGCCCTGAAAGTATCGGTCTCATTGAATTTTAGGGCTCTTAAAGTCTCAGTTCCGTTGAAACAGGTCAGAAAGTCGAGGTATTGGTGGAGGTCCACACGCTTGTTAGTTCTTCTTGAAAGACAAAGTCATGAAGCCAGCTCGGAGCGAGTTTTCAGCGGCGTCCCAGCTGGCAAGTCGAGGCTTCCTCTCCCGCTCGTCCTTTGCTCTAGGCTTGTACTCGCGGATGTACTGGCAGCTCTTCAGGCTCTCATAGGAGTTCCTTCTCCCCTTGAGCCCGTCCTGTGCCGAAAGAGTCAAACAAATACATTGAGTGAACCTCAGAACAATGACATTATTCATTTTCCAAAGCAAAAATGTGGGTGCTATTATCATAAGCGTACGCAGTGACGAGGTCATGCTGCGGTAGTGAGCCTGACGCTGAATTCACAGCTCTTAGGTTTAATTGGCATGGCAACCCAATTTATAAATGGCAGATTTGGTCCACCATCAGGACAACGAGAGATGAAAATCATTCTGCCTATGGATTCCATTGGATGTTGCACCTGGAGATCTGGATTTATGGTCAAGCCCATTATCACTCGGTAAGAATACAGTAAATCTAAAGGACAATACATGTAGAGAACATTTTCACACTACATGATTGTCTGTGCTTAGTACAGTACAAGAACCACAAATCAAAATGACTAGAAGAACGTGTGAAGGAACTAATAGTTTGTCCTTTCAATGAAGCTTAGGTACTGGTGCGATCAATTTGGAACCATCGGGCGTATCATGTGGTCAGTTTGGAATCATTAGGCCTATTATGTGGTCGGTTTGGAACTATTAATTAAGCCTATCATGTGGTCAATTTGGAACCATTAGGCCTATCATGTGGTCAATTTGGAACCATCAGGCCTATCGTGAGGTCAGATTGGAACTATTAATTAGGCCTATCGTGTGGTCAGTTTGGAACCATTAGGCATATCATGTGGTCAATTTGGAACCATTAGGCCTATCATGTGGTCAATTGGGAACCATTAGGCCTATCATGTGGTCAGTTTGGAACCATCAGGCCTATCGTGATTTCAGTTTGGAACCATTACGCCTATCATGTGGTCAGTTTGGAACCATAAGGCCTATCATGTGGTTGAGCTCATGAAAAGAAACTTGATGTAATACTGAAAGACAAAAAATGGTATGGGAACAATGTCAGTTCATGCACTCCCAGTGCGAATTCTTACCTGGGAGGCAAATATGCCACTAAGCAGACCTGCCAGTGACAGCTTTTGGGGTTTTTCTTCGACTACTTGGAAAACTGGCTTCTTGGATTCATCCTCTGAAAAAAATATTAAATAAAATGTTTTTGAACATAACCGTCTTTTACTTTGTACACTTTCCCAAATATGCAAAAACTGGCAAAGTAATTAATTAAAATACACGTACCTTGATTTTAAATACTTAAACCATTTTGCACAATTTTTCCTTTTTTACGGAAGTATGCCTGACGCGAATGGGCTTACCTTTGGGTCTGAAAACCTCTTCAAAGAAATTATCGATTTTGATACGGCGTTCTACCTCCACATCTTTCTCTTTTTTGATGAGCTTGTCTTGTTCGTGCTTGAGTTTCCGGCTTGGAGGAGCGAAGTCCAACTTCTTGGGCTGCCCGTACATGGCCTTCACTTCAGTCCTCGGACGCCTGGCAGTAAATGTCAAGTGAAACATGAGTGAATAATAATAAAAAAAAAAAAGAACAGGAGCGGAGGAGGGGTGGGGATGCATCGGTGTAAAAACCTGCACAGGTAATGAAGATATCATCATCATCATCATCATCATCATCATCATCATCATCATCATCATCATCATCATCATCATCATCATCATCA
>JBDFRD010086726.1:0-13699 GCA_039654405.1 Bullina lineata
CCTACCGAAAACGTGTTGAGGGCTTTGTTTGCTTCAATTAGCACCCATGGAGATATAAATAGGCACTTGAAGCTAACTGTATTTGATGCATCATTATCATTGTACATAAGTGTTTATTTATCATTATCATTGTACATGTATTCATCTTTCAAACTAAACCAAGCCCCACCCAATTCCTTAGTTTATTTATCATTGTACATATATAATGTGTATAACCTCTCTTCATCTATTTTCTACTTGTTGAAAGCTAGACTGTAATAAAAATTATTTTTAAAAAAACAACAACAACAAATTATACATGTACTTAAAATCCTCACGACGTCCTCGCAAAACAAGGGAAATAACCAATACATGTACATGTATTAATAATCTCAAAAGAAGTCATTTTATGTATAACGTGATTGTTTTCCTTGAAAATCAGGCGTAACCAGAATTTTTGCTTGGAACGGGGGTTCTCGTTATAACCGAGTTCCACTGTACTTCAGAAGGGCCTTCATCAGCTTAAGATACTGTAGCACCTGTCAAACCAATTTTTTTTTTTTTTTTGCTAAGAAAGACCTGAGATTATAGTGTATTACAAGATGCTAAAAAGTCAGGAGACATGAGTGAGAATACCTCATATAAACTGTTTTATTCATTAAATTTGTAGTTAATATTTTCAAAATACATTTGTAGTTTCTTCTATAGTGATACAAAATTTCTGCTAAAGGTCCGCTGGTCTATTCGTTTCATCAGTTTTTGTAATAGAAGGAACATTTCTCTCAACAGGCAAATTAGTTCTTACAAATTATCCAAGCAGCGTACTTCTATGAAACTCAATCATAATAAAAATGTTATACAGTCCAACACACATTCATTGAACTGTGAGTTGGGAAAAATTGTTCAAGGAATCCATGAGACACCATTTTGGCAAATGAGACAACTGACCGAAAAAAAAAAAAAATTATATTGAGATCTTTGCAAATGGAATGCTCTTAGCAGAATGACTGAAAACCAGAGAGTAGAGAAAGAATTATGCATGGAAATGGAATGGGTAGTAAAACTGTATTACATTTATCAATTTAAATCATGTCAGCGACCGAAAGTTTAATTTTAAAAAGCGAAGTCCATGCATTTTTTGTCTCTGGAAGTTTGCGATTAGCAAATAAATTGTTATTCCGAATTATAAAACATAAGATTGGATGGGATGGAATGACAGGAACAAGTGGGTGGGGGAGAGTTGAAGGGCAAAGTGAAATTACAACAGTGCTGCTCTTTCATGCACTGGTGACTTTTATTACACTGGCAATAGCCTCAGAGCACGTGGACTGAGTGAGAGACTGGAAATAGTTGGGGGGTCACGCAATATAGGCCCATAAATTG
Source organism: Bullina lineata (assembly GCA_039654405.1). NCBI lineage: Eukaryota > Metazoa > Mollusca > Gastropoda > Bullinidae > Bullina > Bullina lineata. The sequence continues at coordinate 1,363 of JBDFRD010086726.1, forward strand.
CCAATAGTACACAATGTTCAGTGTACACAGTCACATTGCATTCGCAAACATTACTAAGCGCCTGGTTTTATGACTTTCAAAATATCTGGCAGACCAAATTGCTCAGTGATTCTGGTTTTTTGCTGGCCCTCAGAGATGAATTGAAACAGGAAACTTCCCTGTGTAATTGTTAGGCAGAAGAACTTAGTCCGAGGATTCCGTGAAAAGGTTTGACTTATGACTTATGTGTGAAGTAATATACAAAGGAAATAGGAGAAACAAGTTGGGACGACAACTTTTGTTCGTGGAATCCATGAGTCGAGTTCGACAAATGCTAGGAGCTAGCTTTTACAATGACACATGTTTATGAATTCAGAATAATTGTCACAATAAATTATACAATTTTGGTTGGGGACACATGTATACTTTTAATTCTTTGATAAAAAAGCAAAGAAGAATACATCATTTCGAAACAAAGAGGTAAATACAATCAAAAGAAGCTATCCCGAAAAAAAAAAATAAACACAAACCAACGCTTTTTCAGCTTTCATGCAACCTTCGTCCACTTTTTTGCATCTATTGTATTGATCATTTCAAAGGTCCAAATGTCTTGCTGATTAAAAAATTGCATGCATGCATCAACAACTTTTTCAATCTTATCTGCCATGAAGCCTCTTTTCTGTTCATAGCTCAGTTATCCTTTTTTTCAGTTTTTCATTCATTCTTTCTTTTTTTTTTTTTTTCCTGACTATCAACAAATGGAACATACCTATTTTGTATTTTCAATAATCTTAATCTTAATTAATTGTCTGCGTTTTCTTGTAAATTGTAAACATAACAATCAGTCCGGTATTGTGGGTTGAAACAAATTTGCAATCAGGACTTCCTCTCAGTTAGTAGCTGAGGAACGGACAAGCAGAAGAAGTGCGAAAAATTATAAAATATTATAATAATATTTTCATTTTCAAACAACCTGCTGCTCTTCACAGCCCTATCAACCCCCGATGGGTGCCGGTGCTCCACCACCACCACTCCCTAGTCAGCCCCCACACGGTGGTAACTCAGCAGCGCCATTCAGCTCCTACCCGATGCCTCCGCCAGCATACAATGGGTCTGCCTCTCAGCCAGCGCATCCAAACTTTGATCAACTCTATGACAACAGTGTGAAACCTGCCATGCCTCCCGGTCCGGGGGTGTCTGCATCCTCTGCACCTCCCCCCATGGATGGTCAGTTTTTATCTTATATAGGGCCTATAATACTATACAGCGCAACCTTACGAAATTCATGAGTAAGATAATTAATCTTAAATGCACCATTTTCTTTAGATTCTGAACTGTCTGTAATCAAAAGCTTCTTCGCAGCAAAAATGAGGCAGGAAGTTTAGGAAGACTATTGCAACTGCATTCCAGAATGGATTATTAATTATTGAGAATGGAGTCTGGTAGCCTACTTGGTGATTGGCCACTGAAGCCAGCTTATAGTCAATCATTTTAAAGGAGTGTATTTTTGGTTCAGTGCTAATTTGTTAAAAAGTAATGGAGAAAATAATCTGGGATTTTTCACCAATGTTTATAATAATATGTGTTTGATGCGATGGAGATGATGTTATAAATACCTGTAGTTCTTAGGAACCAAAACTAAAGCCGTTTTTAAATTGCCATTCCTGATCTAAGTTTGAATCCTGACAGCAACAACTATGCTGTGCCTTTGGGAAAAATACTTTACATCGGTTTTCCTCACCCAGGTGTGAATTGGGTGACATCATATTGTTTGTGAAGTAAACTTACAGCTAACTACAACTGACTTAACACTTTATTCTGTATCAAGCTCCCACTTTTTGGGGCCGCATTCATAGCAGACATGCCGAATTTATGGGTTTGCCATAATAAATTATGGGGAGATGCCAGAAATTACGGTTTACAGGCAATTACAGTCAAATTATGGTGAGGATGCAAGATATATGCTTTTAAATTTCACTGCTGCTGTGTTCTTCATTCTCTGGCGTTATCCCTGTATGTGGTAACGGCGAGTAATCAGCATGTGATTACTCCAAGCCTCAAATGGGGTTGGCATGTCTGACAAAGGCCTTGAAGGAACTTTACTTTTTATTGACTTTATTCCTGATTTAAGTGACAACAAAGCAATATCTCTTGTGGAAAGCTGAGGTTACAGTTTATATGATCCTATTTTTTCTTTTCTTTTTTTCCATTCAAACAGGAAATGACATATTTCCAGAACTGCCAACAGTGCCCAATGGAACTTTACCGGACCTTGGCAACTCAGTTGGTGGCGGATCTGCAGGAGGAGAAGATGTGGATTTTGATGATTTGACGAGAAGATTTGAAGAGTTGAAGAAGAAAAAGTAATTTGCACGCCCATCTGTAAAAACTTTTAAGCTATGATATTGATAAAAGATATCAATGATGTATAGATCCAACAGCAAGTTGTTTCTTCAATTTCTTGATCCTTGGAAACAGAAGCAAAATCGGTCTGTAATCAATCAATGTTTTGAAACGGGACAGTGGAGTTTGTACATTTTTCTTATAGAACTTTATTTTTATTGATTTCTCAAATAGTAGTTGATGCAATGCACGGGGAAGAAATATTGCTCCTCTTTCATCTTTGTTTTCATTCTATTAATTATAAGTATTAACTTGGTTGCAGCAGCAAAATATGAAAGTGTTATTGGTTTCCAATACATGTACCTTGAGCATCTCAAGCCTTTTCAGAAGTTCCCACCATATAACATGAGCCAATTATTTCATTGTTTGTGGAATTTATTATTCAATTTACAGTGTTGCAAAACAATCCAATCATAGGACATTGAAGTACTGTAAGTGCCAGAGGTCTTATTCAGAATGGTGAGATTTTTTTTTTTTTAGGGTAAACTTGAAAAGAAGCTGTGAAAGAATAGAAGTAGTCTGTAAAGCAGTAAATGAAAAGGTAGCATCTAAACCTATCGAGTTTAAAAGGCAGATTGATTTGGTCTCCATATAGATTAATCTATTGGCTTTTTGCTGTTAATCGATGAGGCTGAGAATATTAAATTGTGCAAGTTGCAATAACAACAACGTGACAGAGATTCAGATAAGCAATTCTTCTTTCTTCAGGAAGTACACTGAAAGTGCCAGTGAATGTGTACAGTTCATACAATAAAAATATAAGTAACCATTGTTCAACCATTGATGCCACTTATGAAGTTTTATAAAACTAAAACAGCACTCTTTGTCATTTCTATATATTGTATTCTGTATTGTTATTGACCACTGAAAATCTCTTATAGATGGAAATCAACTGCATGTTGTGAATATACTTATTAGGCAGAGTCGTATTGAAATATATGATAACTTGTGTAAGAATACGGTACATATTTTGTACAAAAACAAAGCATGTCTGCTTGAAGCATAGTTTTTGTTTGTCCATGAAAGACAAATATCAATAGCAGGCAAGTGTAATGAAAATGCCCCTTGTCCTGTACTTAATCTTCTTGTCAAATGGACAACTTTTTTTCTTTTTGATTTTCTGTCTTCATATATTATATTTCCAAAAATACATTTTGATTTCATATAATATTCTTATGTTGCATTTTCAGTGAGTAAGAAAAAAAGCTTTTCTTTGATTTTGCTTTTTTTGAGGGGGGGGGCAAGCAAATTAATTTTTGTTTTCCTCGGTGTTTCCATGCTCGTGATATTTTATGCTTTGTGTTATTTGTCCAGGATTCTTTTCAGGAATTTTATATAGTTTTACTTCACTCCTCTTTCTGACATATTTTTTGTACACTGTGGGGTAACAGCCTTTAACCTTCTCCTGAATGAAAGAATCAATGGTGATTTTTATGGGAAGTTTAAGGCAGAAAAATGGAGTTCAAGTATGCTGTATAGCTAGAGTAAAAAGGATCGTTTCACAACTGTTGAAAAGGTGTATTAGTATGAACCCTTTCTGAATCCTACATGTTTAGGACAAGGATCTTGTTGTTTTGAAGCATTACATTTGTGGTTCTGTCTCTGTGATCTTTGATAAAGTCGAGCATTAATGATAGTACTTGGTTGTTTCTGTAAAATCTTATGTTTGTAACTGTGATGATGCTTTTAATTCAGAACCTTATTTCGACTACCGGTATATATGTTTGTCTACATCTCTTGGAAATTCCTGAGAGTCGTCCGTTTCTTTGGACAGTTTGTGATTGATTTTTAAACTGATACAAAAGGTACCGGTAATGTAAATAATACTACTGTTCCCCCCATCAGGACAAGGACAAAGGTACACATTTTCCATTGTGAGTTACATGTAAGCCATGATTAAAAGTATGATTGAGACAATTTTGCTATGTGCATGAATAAATAAAAAAAATCTTTGTGCAGTTATACCATGTAGTGTTCGTATTGAATGTTTTTCCAACACTGATGTATTTCCAATCGGAGCATAGCATTTTTTACTTTTTAGAAAAAACAAAGTTGAATCACAAAATAAAAATAAATGAAATCAATTCCCAAGATTTCTTGGATTATTCCATGACCCATTTGTAGGCTAGTTATAATTGCTTCATAAGAATTATTTTGCCTTGTAATTTTCCACTATTCATTTGCTGTACTATTATTTATTTTATGCTGTATTAAAAGACTTAATATTTTATTTCAGTTTTGTTTTTGTAATCCAGCAAAGACAGAAACCCATTTACTCAAAAATACTTGGGAATGGAATCCAGGAAGTCGCTTTTACATGTAATTCTTAACAACCAACATAAGGGTCATGAAATAAAAGCACATGATATCATTGAAGACCAAATGAAATTAAAAAAAAAGAGACTGAAGAGAAAACATTTCGCGGAGGTCTTTCCCTTCTAAGAGCTGGGTGTCTTTTGTTGATTCATTTTAATTTTAAAGATTGTTCCTTTATAGATAAAAAATATTACAGTACATCAAAGCCTTCATGGATCATAGAATGAAACTTTCTTTTCACATTATATAATGTAGTCATAACAAATTCAAATTTATATTACAAACTCAACTTCTTTGATAACACAGTCGTCTTTGAGTCCTTTTGCATTTTTTTCACAATTTTTATTTCTTTCTTCATTTCCACACACAGTCTTCGCTGCTGTTGTTTTGTTTCTTTTATTACTGTGTCCAGCCTGGAAGGTTGTTGCCCTTACATTGTTGTTCAGTACATGTACTAAAATAAAGAGAAAATGTGTAGAATGTTCTCAAATTTTCATATAAGGCATGTAAGAGGGGTTATACATTAAAACTGGTTCAGAGGTTGTCTACAACATGTAGACTGTACAGAAAAATCATTGCAAACTCAACTTACACAGCAGACAATATATCGTGAAGGCATGGGCATAAATAACCAAATTACAAAGTAAAGTAGGTCTACATATTGTGTTATTCTCAAACTATACCAATTGCTCTTCAGTAATTAAGCATGACAAATGGCATCATGGCATCCACAACTCTTGAAAAGATGATGTCCCATAAGTTTGGAAATTATCCTACTAGCTTCCTTTTCAGAATATAACTGAAACAAAAGGCTTTAAGGAAAGAAACGCTCAAAAAAAAAAAAAAAAGGAAATTACACTCATCACAAATATGGATTTTTTAAAATTCTTCAGGCACATATTATTTTCTTGACTTAATCCTCTTCGTTCCCGGAGGAGCATAGGGCTGCATATTATTTTCTTGCTCATGCCAAATATGAGAACAACATGTACATGTATACATGAGAAAAGCATTATCTGGTTAAATTTAATTGTTATGAAATGATATATATATATATAAAGGAACATTTATATGTACTCCAATTATTCCAATAAATCTGGGTCCTAAAATGAATTGGCATAGAACATGAATTTGGACATTCCATATAAAACTGACAATCACAGGTTACGCTAGTGCCATAGTGCCAATAGCGAGTCTTGATGTCAGCACTTCAATAAATTCATGAGGACGGCGAATACATATCATTTTGTTATAAAGCAAATAAGCCCTGTGTATAGTCTTCAAAAAGCATGACAGATAGGGTGGATAATTATACAATTACAACTAATGTAAAATTTTGACTCATAACTGGGAGATATCACACACACAAAAATTAAGAAATAGGCCTACATGTTGTATTCTCGACTTATAATAAATTCTCAAGCATGTAAGGAGAATACAAGATAATCTCACCAGTCAAATACAAGGTATGAACAATCAACATGCCAAATGGTTTTGAAAAAAAAACACTTTGAAGTATGAAGAGGAGTCAGACAGGACTGTTTGTTGCCACCCATACTGTTTCTCACCACAAATGAATCAAGGACAATAGGACATCACGAAAGAAAAATTCACTCATCTATCAAGTAGATCACACGGGATATAATACATGTAGATCTTTTCATTTTCCGGATGATGTAGGTACCTCTTTCACACTGACGCAGAGAAAGAGAAAGCAACAAAAATGCCCATGAAGGAGGGAGATTAAGGACTAAGCATAAGAAGAGAGAAGGCGAAGATGCTTTAAAAAAAACGGTACAGTAACGAGGGACAGGAGCTAAGAAATGCAGACATTTTTTTTTTTGGCAATACATCAACATCGTCAGGTAAAGAGCCACAGAAACTTTCACTATTAAGACTCTGACCACTGTGGAAGTCCTAGACCGTGTCAGTAACGACCAAGCTGCAAATTTTTAACTTTTACCCTTTCACTTTCACTGCCAAATTCACCAATCAATGAAAAGCAATATTTGCTAGTTCCCAACAATAATGGTGTTACTTCGCTGGATTCTAATATTAATAACACCTACTTCTTTCCAGCACTGACATGACCAAAAAGAACTCTGAAATAGTTGTTTTAATCAAGTTCTTCTCACCACATGTATTTCACTAATTATTTTTTTTTGCTAGGATTCAGCGACAGATAGCTTGTAGTGAAAGGGTTAAGATCAAAGTTAATCCTTTTGCGTACCTGTGAAACCTGGAGTACCACCAAAATGTCTACTGAGAGGCTCTAACCTTTCCTGAACAGATGCCTAAGGCAAATGTTGCACCTTCGATGCTTTGAAAAGATCAGCTGCGGACACATATCAAGAAATAAAAGCATACTCTAAGGAAACCATCAAAGAACATCACGCACCAAGCCATAAAGTGGAATACAAAAAGAAAAGAAAAGAGAAGAAAACCCAGAAAAAATGTGCAATTCTACAAGTAAAATAGTGGACTCCTGGATACATGGTGCGGTGGCCAAACAGTGAGAGCGTTTTAATCCAAGGGTCCAGGATACGAATCCGGGAGATGACCACATTGTGTCCATGGGAAAGACATTTTACACCCCTCCCCACCCAGGTGCAAATTGGGTACCGCCAGATTTTGCTAGGGAAGTAAACCTACGACAGACTAGCGTCCTGTCAAGAAGATGAAGTAAAAAAATAATCTGTTCTGCTTCACGGTACCGAAACTGGGATAAGCTCCAACTCTATGGGCCTCACTGGCCTTGAAGGAAATTTACTTTTCATGGATACACCCAGATAGAAATGTTAGTGGGGGATAGAGCAAAGTAGCAGATCCTTATTATTGGCAACTTATGCCCCTCAATAGGCACAAGGTTTACATCAGTAAAGCAAACTGAGAAAATCTCAAGGACTCAAGTTTTTCTGTTGTGAGCCATGTTTTTCAGTGTTGCTGGTTTACTGTAACTCCATATAACATATATCCAGTCAAAATCAGCCAATTTCATGCCTAGAATCATGCAAGAAGAGGCATGTAAGCTGACCAATACAATGGCATGAACTATTTGACTGACAGTGAAAGAGGTTGGCTAGTTCAATTTGAGCCCACACATGACTGGCCTTGACTGTGCTAGGGAAGAAGAAATGTTCCTCTGACTCTGAGGTTAAAAAAAAAAAAAAAAGCCTAATTAAGCATGAAACGGATCACATGTTGTTAGATCACTTCTACAACACTACCCGGTCGAAGATTACTTCCCCGTCAGATGTAGACATATGATTCACACATGGTGGGTAAAGGAAAAATGAATGTTATGTGTCTTCCCAAGGATACAACAAAGTCACAATCAGGATTTTTACACAGGATCCTAGGTTGTGCTTTCTGAGACTCCGTCAAAAACGCAATGAAAAAAAGAGCTTTTGTCATCAAAGTCAATGAAACAAAGATCTAAGTGTACATGTTTAATAATTAATTTCATTTGATGATTATAATGAATGTCAATGAAACAAAGCTACAACAATGAATTTAATTAAGGAAGAATTAAGATAACAAATTAGATCGATGCCATGGAAACAAATTCATTAAAAGAACTAAATAAAGAACTAAAGAAATGAATTGTCAATATTAAATTGAAGAACTATAAGAATGTATCAAGAGCTTATTAATGACTTCAGTTAAACAAAGATCTTTTTAAATGCAAATAAAACAAAGAGCAATATTACTACATGTATCAATGAAATAATAAACTATAACTAACTATGAATGTACTGAAACAAGAAACTAAAACTAGAATTGTTATATCTGCCTACAAGAAACTGAACACGACTGCATCTCGTCGGTCATCTGGGGCCAGATGCAACCTTGACCTCTATGAATTCATTACTGTCAATTCCACTGTCCCTTAACCTGGACTCATCTGACAAGACCTGAGCTTGGTATCTCCATACTTGTTGCTCGGACGGCGTATGGAACTGGAGGAAAATATAGAAGATATAATACCGGTACTCCAAATTACAGCAAATATTTTGTAATATTAGAGATACTGGTTGCCGAAAATGAATGACGTTTATCTAGCTGAAGAGTGTGATTCAGGGTACATTGCTTGAAAGCCTACTTGTATGTGACGATGATGATGATGGGGAAGGAGGAAGGTGTTGGCTGTGGTGTAATGATCGAAATCTGTGGCTAGTCTTTGTCCTGAAATTACATTTAATTTCTTTACATTAATTTATTTTCATGAATAACGCACTGTGTTTTATGTGTTCCTTCCTTTTGACAAGATTTTCTTCAACGTTCCTTGTCATCTGAGGCAATATTCCATCTTAACAATATTAATTTATATGAAGGCCCTACATACATATATAATAAGCATTCTGTATAGTTTGCAATGTTTTTAACTGTTTTCATAACAATTACTCTAGCTTTTTCTATTTAAAATGTTTTCATTATATTAGAAATGTTGTTTGAATCATGTAGATCTATTCCAACCAAGCACTCTTATCACTCCCCGTAAACAAATCTGGACCAAAGAATACAGGGAACCCATGCCACTTGTTTCCTGATCAAGAAAACTTGAAAAGTCAAATAATTTTTATAACTGCCTTGGTAGTTACAGGATCTTGGGCATAACAAGACTTCCTTATAACAGAGAAAACCCATCTGTCAAGTTCGACTGTACGGAGGAGACAAATCTGCCTTGACTACCAGTAGGCTTACAATACATCATACATACTTTCATGGAGAGTTCGTCCTTAAGCTGTGCAATCGTCTTGTCAGGGTCCAGTTCCATTGTATATATTGACACAGTCCTGTGCCTCGGATGCTCAAAATGAACCTTGTACTGAGTGAAACCAGCCATTGACCACTCGAGTACTCGAGATGAACTGGACTCAAGTGAAAAGAGCAGCCCAGTAGTAGAAGGATATAGTTTGTGGCCTATTGGGGTGAAAGGTTTTCAAAGTGAATGAATGAACTATATTCACCAGCTACTAGAAGTACAATAGTATTAGGTGTCACCTCTCTTTTTTCTCAGGAAAGATGTAGTTGAATTTTCAAGTCCAGAATGTTTGAGTTAAATTAGGCTTCCTATAGTCTTATGGATTCTGTGAAGGACTTGAATAATAAAACTATAAGTGTTTTCTCCTTTACCAAATCCTAGTAAAAACCACAAGGTGGCACCAGTTATGTTAACAATGCAATGCAGAAAGTGTATTTTCTAATGAAAATTTCATGATGCTGTTGTTCATCTCATGTTTCCATTCTGTGGAAATAATAATAATAATGCATGTCAAACTTACAACATCACAAAATGTAACATGAAGTGACAAGAACGGCTCTAAAAAGTAAAAGTAAAAAGTAAGTTCCTTTAAGGCGAATGAGGCCCATAGAGCCGGAGGTTATCCTGGTTTTGGTAGCGTGAAGTGGAACAGAGGATTATTAAATCATCTCCTAGATGGGACACTAGTCTGTCGTAGGTCTACTTCCCCAGCAGAATACATGTATGCCGGTACAAAATTCGCACCTGGGTGGGGAGAGCAAAAATGTCGGGACGCTAGTCTGTCGTAGGTTTACTTCCCAAGCAGAATACATGTATGCCGTTACAAAATTCGCACCTGGGTGGGGAGAGCAAAAATGTTCTTTCGAACCCAGGATCCATGAATTAGGAGTCCTGCGTTCTAACCTATAAAACCCCTTTTTATTGCGCTTCTATAACAACAGCGGTGACCCTACAAAATTAGTTATTGATGGACCTGATACAGACTACAAGCTTTTGCATCCAAATGACTCACACTGACGAAAAATCTTTTTAGTCAGTGTCAGATCCATTTGGACCCAGAAACATTTTAATTCAAGTTTTAAATATTTGGAATCAGCAGCTGTCGTTATGGCTGGAAGTCTAATAAAAAGGTTTTTTTGGGGAGCAGTGCTTTAAATGTTGTTTAATCACCTTGATAGCATTATGAAAAAATTGCAATTTCCACATTATATGTGATCTAACATTGACCACAATGAGAAGGGCGTTTCTGAGAGGTATTTGCCAGTTCACTAATCTTATAAACACCCTATTCCACCTTGTAAATTATCTGAATGATCAGCATGGTAAACATAAAATTAATTAACAAGGAAACATGCAAGAACAACTTTGTCGAAATGTGAAGTAATGTAATGCTTTCCTCTGTTGGCCAATAAGTATTGCTGCAAGTGCAAAACCAAATTATAGCAAAATACATTGCTTTACGCCGATAGGGCCTGTTTTCAACAAATTTCATAATCATTCAGATTATAATCGATTTAATTGAATTTCATGGTCAAAGTTGAAGTGGCATCGACTGCCTAATTAGATTCGTATCATAATGAACGGGAAACTTCAGATCGGTAGATCTAGTTAAGATTCTATCCAGTATCCAATCTTCATACATTATAGATCTAGATCTAGAATCTAGATATGTCTAGATTCTATATGCCATCAAAAACTTCATAGTCTTTTGGCTACAATTTCAATATAGATAGATCTAGCAGCAACACACAAGTAGGCTACAAGAATCAAGACATTCCTTACTTGCCTAGTCTACTTTAGAATCTAGATCTAGAAGTAAAATCTATGCAGCTACAACTAAAAACCTATCTCTGGATTCTATATCTAGATATATTCTAGGTCTAGACTTCTAGATCTATATTAGATAGATCTATCTAGATCAAGATTTTTTTTAATATTTGTGCGAACCGGATTTTCGTGCATTGAAACTTGAAACATACCACGACCTTTTGTCGAGCTCGGAAATCTCATCTAAAATCTATTTTTAGTTTTCAAAAAGGGACGTCAAAGGTAACAAATTAGTAGGCCTATTGTGAGGGACAAAAACGAAACAACGCTGTGCTGGTTTTCCCTGACAACAACACACCAAGCATTATGATCTGCCCTGTGCATTACACGTCTGAGCAGTGGCTGGCGTGACGAAAGTAGGTTACAGAACAAGAAAAGGGTCCCCAAGAAAAGCTCTTGATCGACACGTTGGCCAACATAAAGCTCCCGGGGCAGAGGGTTTTCCCGTTTATTAATTCTGTACTTGATATTATTGTAGACTATATAGATCTACCTAGATCTAGAATCTAGATCTATGAGATATATAATAATTTATACAAAAACTAGTGATATCTTTGTTATCATCAGTAGCTGGTTTTTAGCGATTTGAAATTTTACAGATTGCAATAAAAAAGTACATGTAGATCTATATTCTAGTTTATGTTGGCAGACAAAAAAAAATACCTTGTATTTCATCAAACATTCAGCGGGAAAACACAATTAATTCACACGGAAATTCCTTTGAATACAGAGGTCGTGCAGATCAAATGAAGTTGTCACGACACCGTAAATTTGCACGCGCAGAGTGTTTGCTCAGTCAGCACTGCCACGTTTACTCGGTGTAAACGCACAGCCTCTCACTGGGTAGGCCTATAGCATTATCAGAGGTATACACATGATGAAGTTGCAGCAGTAGCGGCAGTGGTGGTGGTGAAGTAGTAGTGGTAGTAGTAGTAGTAGTAGTAGTAGCAGTAGTAAAAGCAGCAGCAGCAGTAGTAGTAGTAGTAGTAGTAGTAGTAGTAGTAGTAGCAGTATTAGTAGTAAAAGCAGCAGCAGTAGTAGTAGTAG
>JBDFRD010086837.1:2513-13698 GCA_039654405.1 Bullina lineata
AATGAGGGTTGCTAAGACCCCACAACGTACAGGAAAGGGTCATGAAAATCTATTTTTGACCAGTTTGATTTTTTTTTAAAGATTAAACTGTGAATGGCTATAATAATCAATGACATGATTGAGAAATATTTGGAATTTCAAACAGATGGGACAAAGACAGTTTATGAGAACATGTTCAAAAAGTTTCTGGGATTTTATAAAAAGGAAAATTTGTTTCCAACTTTTGTTTTTGTTGATATTATTCAATATTTCTTAAATGATTTTCATTCATAATGTGTATTTTTCTGAAGTATAAAAGTTATTCCATTTAACTTACATGTATGTATATTTTAAAAAAAATATTTTTAGATGGGCTGTCTTGGATGTTAAAACAAATGCTGGATCAGGCCAGAAGTACACAGACGGCCAACAGGCATATGCTGCTGGTTTTATTGAAGGTCATATTACAAGGTGAGATGTAATATACATTTTTAGCCTTGAGCTTTCTTTGTGACTAAATGTTCCTTATTATAGGTACTGGAAATTAGAATTTGTCACAACTGCATAATGAGTATATATTTAAAAATCAACAAGAAAAGAAAGTCTATAACACAAGAGGTCACTCATGGGAACGAACCAGTTATAAATCTCAAAATTTCATTTAATTATTTTCCATTGTGAGATTATACATGCAATTTGAATATCAAGAAGAGAAAATACTTTATTCTGAAAATTGAGCACTTTGCTGATTTTGTTTTCAAAAGGTGGATAATAATAATGTTGCTCAGTCCCAAATATCTGCCATCACATCACAAAGTCTTAATTACTTTATTGTTTCAGGTCTCTGATGCGCATGCACTGGATTAATACTCTGGCTGGCGTCTGCCCAGAGCCCATCTCTCAACAGTGTAGTCATATTAAAAAATTTTTGGACACAAACATGGAGTGGATGAAAAAGTCGATACAGACATCAGCACAACAGATTCCTTTCTGGCATCATGTAGGTCCTGTTCTTGTTTCATCGACAGATAGCTGTTTGGGAAAGATAGTATTTCTCATAACCAGAGTAAATCTTCACCTTTTTATTTCCATGTTGGAATAAACTTTAACTCCCTCTATGCCTAGAAACATGGATTATAAATTCAAAAGGTATTGAGTACTGTGGAATTCACCTTTATTTTATTGTTTTATTTTTAAATAAAATATTGTGTTCGTAACTGAGGAAACTTAAGTTGAATCTCTAATAAACAATATTGAAATCTCATGACCGCTCACTTTCATTTCAGGTTGAGCTGCACCTTCTTCAAACAGCAGGATTACAGGATGGCTATGCAAATGCACCAGGACTTCTAAACATGAATATTGATCTTCTTGGTGTTTAGTGAGTCGGTAGTAAGATAGGCTTTGATTTAGGGTAAAGAAAAGGAAGGGAGGGAAGGTGTGAGTGTTTGGTCTTGGAGTACTCTTGTAAATAAAATGGCGACAACATTTTTTATTCCACAGATCTTCTGTAGCATAATAGACCTACATTTAACATTGTGACGTTGAAGAAATTTGGATAACTTGCCTTTTCAGACTGTTTTGTCACTGGTTAGTTATACATCTTTCATCAATACAAACTAAAAGATAAGAGTTGATTTTTGTTTAGTTCACTCATGGCAGAAAAGTTCTAAGTGTTATGACTGATATAAACAAATGTATAATAATCATATTTATTCAATTATTTCTAGTATGTGGCAAGTAGATGGAGACATGGAAGATCTGACCCAGTTATTCCCATCATCTTCACTTGAACGTCAGCATGACAATGAGGGACTGATGGGAATGGGGACTGGGCATTGCTCAGCCCTCCTGAGATTGTTGCCAGGCAACACAGACCTATATGTTGCTCAGGATACATGGAATGAACTGTCATCCATGCTCAGGATTCTGAAGAAGTACACAATGGAGCTCCATTTACTACCAGGAAGTGATGGTAATCTCATAGCTTATAGTTATGGACATTATGTGTCAGATATGCTTGTGTCTCGGCACTTCTCAAATCTGTGTTAAGATTCCTATCAAAGACTTTTTAAAATAAAATATAATGTGAGACATGTTTCCTTTTTTGAAAAAGAGAGTTTATTCAGTTAGAAGGCCTAAGGAGTGTGTATTTTATTTGCTCTGTGTTTTACATCCACAGGTGTGGAGAATACTTGATATTTAGTTGTTTTAGCTTTATATTGGGATGAACTGTTTTCATTGTCTACGATTGACTATGAACGAGCATATATATATATCATTGTTTTGCCATCCACAGAATTGATAAAGGGAAATACCATGACCTTTCCATCTTATCCAGGAAGTCTGTATTCTGGTGATGATTTCTATGCCATTTCCTCTGGCTTGGTGAGTATTGAGAAGTAAATTAGCTCCTTACTGGGGTGTGTATATCCTGTGTGAGTTCTTCAAAAATAGCTTCTGTTTCCCTTAGGAATTTTAATCATAGTGGCTCACGTGGAGTGGACAGGAGAAAACTTCGTCACAAACCAATCCATCGCCATGACCATCATAGGCGGAAATAGCTGGTGTAGTGCCCCTACGATCCTGGGATGGTTATGGGACAAGTGAAATGAAGTGATATCAATCATAACGCTTCAAACTTTTCTGCCATGGGTAAACTAAACAATTGATTAAAATCAAATAGAATAGATGACACTTCACATAATATATGGGATAATCTCTGAACAAAGGAAAGGTTTTTATTGTTGTGTCTTTTCATGCAGATATAAGAGAAGGATGTGTTTGAATATAAATTGACAGGTAAAAGAAATATCAAATGAGAATGATTTAGTTTGTTAAACAACATTTTTGGAAATGTCATGGTAGTTCTGAAGAGCAATTTTTTTTGTTCTTGAAGGGCCAAAAGTGGATATTGAAGGGGTTAGAACCTCAGCTGGTGGCATAGCAGTCATTTCAAATGGTGTATAGGATCCGTCTGTGTTGAAGACTGATGTGAAAAATATCTTCAGCAACATTATTATGACAGTAGATGGCAATAGGCTCAATCTAGTGACCCAGATATTGAACTAGTTAAATGATCTAGCTATTCAATCCACTTGATCTCATGTGCCTGGAGACATGTTATTAAGACAAGTTTTTATGTGAATTTGCATTATTATCCTTCACCATGGGGCCACTGGCTATGCCTTGGAGCGCTAGTGCATGACACAAGCTACACTCTGATCCTTGGAGTGCAAACCTATTACTGTAGTCTGGAAAATGAATGATGTGTCTTGTGATCAATCTGAAGCTATGCTAGAATACTGCATCTTTCTGTAAAATGGTCTGCCGTATAAACTTATAAATTTCAGTACTATAGAAGTTGTATACATTTATAAACGTCATTCAATTGGGCAAAGAACTTACTAATTCGAAAGAGTACCTGGCCTCTTCACTGGTTTGTCCGTTCATATACAAACACTTGACTATTCAAGTTTGATGATGGACAGTTGTGAAAGGATTCCGACAGTGTGCTATTCCAATTTGAAAATGGTCACAGATTGTCCATCAGCTAATGTTAGCAGCAATCACAGGCCTTATCTTTTCATTATACACACACCTTGTTCTGGCTGTTCATGTCCAGGATATACAACAATACGAACCTGTCATGGCATTGATAGATATGCTTTATTAACTTAAAGACGTTGATTTTCAACATTTTATTTTGCTTGAAACTAGAGCTTGTGCAATATTGCAACTTCAACCAATGGTAAACATTCCTCAGATCGTAGATGTGCTAGATCCTTACCATATTCGACAATGCAAGGTCTCTTTCATGAAATGATAATTTCAAGGCTTTGTATTTTTAATGCATAGAAAAGTAAATTTTAAATGTTTCCATTAGATCCATGTTATTTTAGAATGATTGTTATCTGCGGTCTTATGAAGACAGTATTTTAATTGAAGTTTCATGCATTGCTGGATGTATATTAGTAGAAGTTTCATGCATTGCTGGATGTATATTAGTAGAACATTAAGTTTCTTATTCATTTTGGCTATAAGCTCCTTCAAATTATCTCAAGGTTTTGTTTTTAGCTTCTCATTGCTATGCTACAGATAGTCTTACTCCTTGTCTGTTTGTTGTATTAAAGAACAAAAGAAAGACTAAAAGTTAACATCAGCAAACAAACTGAATTTGTATTTTAAAAAAAAAATCAATTTTTATTCTAATATTTTGTGTTCTGTATTTTTTATAATTTTTTTTAATAGGTCAGTCAGGAGACAACCATTGGCAACTCCAATGCAAGTCTCTTATTCTACATCAAACCTGAAACAGTCCTTGAGGGCTTTCGCACTATGGTGGCCAATCGTTTAGCAGGCACTGGTGAAGAGTGGTCACAAGTTTTCTCATTATACAACAGCGGGACGTGAGTGCTTAAGCTTCTCTATGATTTTTTTTTCTTTTGTTATGATCTAACTGGTTGGACGAATTGTATCTCATTCTCAAGCCAATTAATTATAATGCACATGTTTATTTTTGAAGACAGATAGTTTTAATGTTTTTATTATATAATATACATGTATATATGCATGTAATATATGTGACAGACTGAACTGTTCAACGATTTGGATTTTTTGCTGGCCTTGAAGAGATATATGGAAACAAAAAATCTTCCCGATGAAATGGTTAGCCAGATGATTTTCTTCAAGGAATCCATGAAAAGTTCAACAAACACGTGAACTATATAAAAAAAATAGAGTTAAAGATGTGATAACAACTTTTGTTCGGGGAATCCATGAATTTGACGAATGCGTGTTGGACTGTAGGATATATTTTTATTTACTCTTCTCATGCACATCTGAAAGTTAAGTTAATAGATCAATTGGAAAAGAATGTCTTTCAATCCTTTACAATTTCAATCATCATCACTCGTACTAATTTCAAGAGTTTGTCTGTTCCAGTTACAACAACCAGTGGATGATAGTTGACTACAAGAGGTTTAAGCCTGGTCGCGATACTCCAGTCCCAGGAACCTTTTATCTTTTGGAGCAGATTCCGTAAGTGCCTCTTTTTTTTGTTTTTTAGCAGTGTCTATTATTTACAGGTCAAAAACAGAATGGATATCATGTGAAGCATGTGAAACCGATTAATTAATTTTTTTAACAATAAAAAAAAGATAAGTTGGAAGATACCCCTCCTTTTCAGTTGCGGTTTTCAAACAAAGACTGATTGAAGCAAATATCATGAACAGTTTTGTTTTCTTATTTTTGTAAAAGGAAACTCATTCAGTTTCATTGATCAACAGAGGCACGATTGAATACCATGACAAGACTGACCTCCTCTATAAACAAGGATACTTTGGCAGCTATAATATAGCGTGAGTATATCTACATATTTGGTAATAATTTTTAGGAGTGAGGCAATCACATTTCTATGCATCACATAGCATGTCTTAATGATCACACTTCTTAATGTGGTAAAAATAAGTTATAAATTGTAGTACTTTTATCTTCACTCAATTTTGCTTTTTCCAATCTAAATTTGACAACAACAAAAAAGCTGAATATGTAGTTCCCATTCTGATCCTCACATGCTAAAGGATGTACAGGCTGATACACATTTTTGTTTAAAATTGACACGCTAACAGTTGATCTAAGATTTCTTTGAGTTAAAAACATTGGCAAGGAAAGGAGGTATAATTAGAAAAAAATAGAAGTCCTCTAGACATACACATTTATGCTTCACTTTAAGTTCATGGCACAGTTGACTAGAGGAAGCAAAGTCATTTATAATTATATGTATGTAGGCTACCAAGGAAAGTGTAAAGGAAGAAACAAAAAATGGACTAGAGAAACTTTCTGTCATTTTCTTCTGTGAAATTAGGCGAAACTTTGGAAATCTGTAAGATAATCATTTATTGGACAAGCACTTGAATCTTGAATTGTTCACATGTCATTCCTGTATGGTCCTCAGGTTTAGTTTTTTGTTTTTTGTCTCCACAAAGTGGACTGGCTTGTATTAGTAATACATATTTAGTGTGTTGTGTGTATAATACGTTGTATATTATACACTTGTTAGGAAAGTAGTTTATACAGACCTTAAAGATGGAGATCTTTTATATCTGAACTAAAGCTGTTTTCTTTAATTAACCTTTGATCAGATGTAAACAATTTGAAATGGTCAGAGTTTCTTGTCAAGTAAACATGAAAGAATGCTAAATGAGATAGTTTATACTTTTTTGTATTCATATGTAAACACAGATAATTAAACCAACAAAGCTACAAAATTGTAAAGGATTTGGTCTTCTAAATTTTATCCTTGTTTCTGCTATAATGTAAAGCTTGGAGTTTTAGGTTTTAGAAATGTATGTAAATATGCCAATACATATTTGAACTTCTGTCTTACTGAATGTAATATCCTTAAACAATAACTGAAAATTCTACCGGTTCCTCTGATTTTTAGATTGACAGTCTAAAATTAGAGAATGTTGCTGTCTATGATTTTTGTATTATCAACAGCTGATGATACATTGAAAAATGTTCATTTGATTTATTTTCTTACTTTCTCAATCATTTATTGTATTCTGCCCCATGTTGAATTTTCTTAATTTTTCCTTCCAGTTATTATCCAGACATTTTTACCAAGAGTGGTATGCCTCCTTTAGTGAAGAAATTTGGCAACTGGTTCACGTATGACAAGAGTCCTAGAGCTCTCATATTCAAAAGGGATGTACCTGGTGTCAAGGATGTGAACTCCATGGTAAAACTGATGAGGTTTGTTCTTTTGATCATCTATCTTGGAGAAAGAGGAGAAAATGTTACCGTAATGGTGTATTTTTTGCTCAAACCGTGTATCTTTTTTACCAGTGAAGTCTTATGAGCGTGGACAGTTATGGAGTAAACTTGTTGAACATGAAAAATAATTCCTCAAAGATTTCTTTTAATTGTCAAAGTGATATTTTGATACATGATAGTTCCTAATCTGACCAGATGTGAAAAGTGGGCTTTTTTTTTACTCAAACAAGCACATTTGATTTTTAAAAATCAGTTGAATAAAACAACTGCTGTCATTTATTTTAAAATTATCTATGTACGAGAAAATTGTTTTAGAAATAAATGAAAATACTTAATCACGCTGCAATTTTTTTGCCCAATTTTACTGATAGACCAATTGCTTTGCTGAGTGAATTCCTGGGCTTCTTCTTACATGCTGCATTAATATTTATAAGCATGAAATTTAGGCACTGGTCAAAAAATTGTCTTCGTTAAAGGTTATCTAAAACTAGGTCATATTATTCTCCAAACTTTATAACAACAGCTCTGTTCACACTGAAACATTTCTGCTTTAGTT
Source organism: Bullina lineata (assembly GCA_039654405.1). Classification (NCBI taxonomy): domain Eukaryota; kingdom Metazoa; phylum Mollusca; class Gastropoda; family Bullinidae; genus Bullina; species Bullina lineata. The sequence continues at coordinate 9,826 of JBDFRD010086837.1, forward strand.
CATCATCTATTTTAACTTTTACTCTATTGCAATCATAGTTGAACATCTTCAAAGTCATTCCTTTCAATTGCTTAAAGGAATGTTTGAAGCACTTTTGAAACTGAGAGAAAAAATGTGGATTGGGAAAAATAATCCAGCTTGTGATGGCACAGTGCAGAGGCTTGCATCTTTCTGCCTCGAAGGAAGATTCTAAATATGCTAAATATTCTAAATTTGATCTTGAGGATCATAGGAACAGCCATACTTTATTTGTCAACTTGATTTTGGTATGCATTTTGTGATGGATGTGCTTTATGTCTAAAATTGACATGTGAAACCGATTTATGAGACGAACATTCTGTGAGGTTTTTACATTAAAACTGCTTTTTTGTAAATGATGATTAGCATGCTTCAACCAGCCAATTCCCATTTTACAAGAGAAAATTCTTAATGCATGTGACATGTTTATTTTTAGGAGATTATTTACCTTATAGTTATCAAGTAAGTTTTAGTGCCTAATACAGAATTCTGATGTTGTATCAGTGGAAAATTTATCTCTGCGGTTTTGATGGATAGTGGAGGGTTAAGTTAATGAGTAAACAAGTCATAAAAACTAGGTTTAATGAGTGCTGAAAGATTATCATAAAAAACTAGGTTTAATGAGTGCTGAAAGATTATCATAAAAAACTAGATTTAATGAGTGCTGAAAGATTATCATAAAAAACTAGATTTAATGAGTGCTGAAAGATTATCATAAAAAAGTTGTTTTTGTATTGCAGTAAACTTCTTTTGAGATTTGAGTTTGAATATATATTACCAGTCAAAATGAGTTTTTGAAAGAAATTTGTGAAGGAAGGCAAGGAGAATGTATGCTAAAATAGATTATCAACCGAAATAAATGGACTCTTGGTGTACCTAGAGGGACTAAAACTGAAGACTTAAAGTGTCAAGAAATGTGGATAAACCTCACTGTGTCAAAGCAGTGGTGTTGTAGAGAAGTTTATACTTTTCAGAAAGAACGTATTCAATTTTCCCTAGGTATAATAACTACAAAGAGGACCCCTTGTCAAGATGTAACTGCACTCCACCATACTCAGCTGAAAATGCTATTGCTTGTCGCGATGACCTGAATCCAGTGGATGGAAAGTATCCCTTTGGATCATTGGGGCACAGGCCTCATATTGCTACAGACATGAAGGTATGAAAGTATTAGATGGTTTGATTTCTATGTGGCCGGAGCAATTCGTCTATGAAGTGTGTAGAAAGTTCTTTCATATGAACATGTGCCATATGATAATTACTCTATCATAATAGATAAGGAATATAAAGTATCATGATAGATACGGAATCTTAGATATCTGTCATGGATAGGTAAGGAATATAAAGTAATATGCTTAAATTTCATGAAAATTAATTTCAGTCCCACCTTGGCATGAAAATACAATTTGCAGCTTGTACAATATATGATAATACATTTTAATTTGTCTTCAGTTGTTTTGATTGTGTTTTGCAATGCAATATTAAAGCATGTGGCAATACTTATTTTCTCTGTCAGCTAAATTCCTTTATCAACTCTTTGATCAGAAGCTCAGAAATATCAAGATTGTCATCCATTACTGAATACATGGAATGATATACACTGCTGGATAGAACACCTGCCATTTTTTAAGTTAAGTCATCGTAATATTTAGTTTGATTGAAATATTAACATAGTAACTCTGTTTACTTTTTCAGCTTACGACTGCCAGTCTGTTTGAGAGCCTGTCCTTCCTGGCTGTCAGCAGTCCGACCTATGATAATCTTCCCCCTTTCCAGTGGAGCACATCTGATTATGAATCCTCCATGTCCCATGTGGGACACCCGGACTTGTGGAAATTCCCAGTCATCACTTTTAATGGGACGCATCCAATTTCTTAGATATTGCATAACTGTTTTGATAACTCGTAACCAAAGTTGATTAATACACAATAAATGTAAACAAAAAGAATGAAAGCTGCAGGGAATACGCAATGTACATTTTTGATCGAAGTATTTTATGCCACAAAATACAAGCTGTAAACCTATATCATGCAAAGTAATAAACAAAGTTCATATTCTGAGATCATTTCTTTCTGTTAGTCTTGGATTAAGCTTTCTGAATCCATGCATACCTGGAGTAAGTCCCTATACGAGAGCTGTGACATAAAAAACATATTGTGAATAAAACATGTTGTAAGACAATCAGTGTTGAGAAAAGCAAACTACTTAAAACAATGTAATAAGTCTACACGTCGACAATCTGTATAACATATTTGAATACATAGTGTTAATGTTTTTACTGAGCACACTATCAGACCAGTTGTTCATAGGGTAATCTGTTTCCATGGTTTCAGAAGAAATTATTGTTACATTAGTTATTTTCTTCGAGATTTTTTGTACATATGTGACACTATACGATGAAACAAATCATGTTTGTGATGAGTTGTTTTATTTTTTTGTGTAAGTTTTCCAATCGGGTAAATATTATTAAAAATTAAAACTCTTTTCACCCTTATCTTATGCTCCTTTACCAGATGTCTTTAAGTCTAAGTGATTTTCGTCCTCCCCCACAATGTTGTCAAAGAGCTTACTGAAAATTAAAAAGATCTAACTTTAATTTAAGTCTAGATCTAGTTCCTCACCAGAATCATTAGAAAAAGTTGATGTGTTCTTGCTGGTTGCTGTAAACTGTTCATTATGAATTGGACTTCAGCTTAGCTTCGTGGTACATGCACACAAATGAATGGGTAAACAAATCTGTCGTAATGAATGGTGGAAGAAGACTTGATTTAAGGAATGTAAATTGGTGAGAAGTATGAGATTCTTATTATCATTTGTGTCCCTTGTAGCAAAGGCTAAAACTAACATTCTTTATTTAACTGCCGTGAAATTTATATACAACTGATATGAGATTATTTCCTAGTATAGATCTAGATCTATATTACTATAAGAATATATGATCGAATGCTATTCAGTTTGAATTTATGTAAAGCAGTCTTGCCTATAGTCTTTTACAGCTGAGTTTTGAATTTATCTTTGTAGTAATTCATAAGTAGTATTGTTCACATGATACTTGTATTAAACATTTTCTGGAGCATGAAACAACTGAAACAGAGAGTAGAAAGATTTCCCGGTCAACTTTCTCAATGAAAGATTCCTTATTATTATTTTTTTATATTTTGTATTTTGATGTTGCAATAAAATGCAGATTTGTTTTCCTCCAACTCCAGTGCTTTTGCTTTTTTTTTACTAAACGTGTTTATTGTAAGTTTGCGCTCTCCTTGTACTTTATACTTATACTTACTGTCATTCCCTGTAGGTGCTGTTGACACAAGGAAGAAGGGTTAGGCGATGTGAGAACGTGACTGTCTTTAGTAGTAAGTAAGTTCCTTCAAGGTCATGTGGTCCGTAGAGCCGGAGCTTATTCCGGTTTCGGTAACGTGAAGTGGAACAGATGATTTTTTTACTTCACCTCCTAGACAGGACGCTAGTTTGTCGTAGGTTTACTTCCCCAGCTGAAGTACCCAATTTGCACCTGGGTAGGGAGAGGAAACATGGTGTAAAGTGTCTTTCCCAAGGACATAACACGGTCACCTCCAGGATTCGAACCCTGGACCCTTCGATTAGGAGTCCAACGCTCTGACCATTCGGCCACCGGGCCACCTGACTGTCTTTAGTTTAACGATATAAATTACCAGAAAATGAGATACTGACTGGAAAATCTGTTGAAGACTTAGAGAGGCATCACTGCGGCCCAACTTTCTGGGAAGCGATCTCAGTGACCAGGTCGTGCATCTCTGACATCTTCTTCTTCTTCTTCTTCTTCTTCTTCTTCTTCTTCTTCTTCTTCTTCTTCTTCTTCTTCTTCTTCTTCTT
>JBDFRD010086948.1:0-13695 GCA_039654405.1 Bullina lineata
GGATATTTAAAGATCTGAAGAAAATGCACAGCAAGAAATAAAAAACAAACAAGTGAGACAGAGAAGGCTTTGAACATATTTTATTCCAAGATATAAGGAAATATGATGTAAAGCTGGTAGATAGCTGACAATCATTTTGTTATACTAGATTAGCTACCTCTATCATTAATAAATTCATTTTGTTGTAGTTATTGTAGTAGTGAAAATGCTTATACCAGATGCATTCATTTACAAAGTCATCCTAAATCATCACAATCAAAATGGCTGCCTAGTCTGTTTAATTTGTAGAATAATTACCATGTCTTCATAAAACCTGCATCATCATTTCATTTTTTTTTATGTAGAGAGTCTTTCAAACTGAAACTTTTGGTGGAGTAGGAGAAGTTGGATTGGTTCAAAGTGAAACATCATGCTTTATGTTTCAAAAGTTGCAGAAAAACAAAGCTTTCTTTTCTTTTGCCATACCTGTGCACGAATAAAAAACTTTATTGTATGAATTTCTGAACTTTTGTCCTTTAAAAAAAAGGGTAAGAAAAAACATACCATTTTATCAATTCAAGAAATATCCGTATAAAGTTAATAACATTGCCCTATGCAGCCTCATGCTGTTAGTCATAAGGTCCATGTGACATCAGTTTTCTTCTGTGTAATCGATACATTCAAACAAACAGGGTTGAACTCAAGTGCCATTACTTTGCAGTACATCGCATACACTGTTTATATTTTGCCACATTTCAACTCTCTGTATTCTGATTAGTGACCCTGTATTTTGATTAGTGATCAGCAGACTGTTTCGTCTTTTTTATTACTTTCGTTTCTTTTGGATTCATGATACTTTACTGCAGTGCCTTGCAGAGTTGATCATTCAGTTGTATCATACATTCTGAAGAGGCAAGGAGAAATCTATTGATGTGATATTCACAGCACTTCTTCTTCTCTTCTTTTTTTGTTATTTTATTCCGAATGAAACTACGCTGCCAGACTTAAAATGCTGAACTGATATAACATGAGTAATACTACTTCTGTGACCATTTTGATACAAGACTTTTATCATTGTAACTTTTTCAATTTATCCTCCGAATCCTGTTTGTACATATTTTTAGAGGAACTTTGGAAAGCAGTATATTTTCCCGCTCATCTTATATTTTCATTGCAACACAAAGTCTTTTATTTTAAAAAAATAAATTTGAAAAACTTCTTTCGATAAACTGAATAGATGCTCATTTGTTTTTGCTCCACAATAAAATGTAGCTCCATATTGTTTTTAGAAAACAAGGAGCTTTTCTTAATGTTTCTTATGCATGCATTACCTGCAATTGTTCTGAGTGGAATGGCTAACTGTCTCAAAGTAATGCTTGTTTGAATGAAAACCGGACAGAAGCTCAGGCTTATAACATTAAATACACTGCACACGTTTGTAGACCGGCATTTATCTATGCATTTATCATCAAATGTGATCATTTTTTTTATGATCAAAGGAATGTTATAGATTTATTTTAGATTAACTCGTCTTTGTTATTGAAGTAGTCACTTGTATGTTATCATTTTTAATAGTTTTTATTTTTTTTGGTGAACAATTAATTGTTTGACGGTGCATGTTGTGGGCATTTATGAAAAACTGCATAATGTTCCTGTGCTTTCAACAGTTTGAATATGCTAGTGCCAACAAGTTCTTTTATGCTACAGCTTATTTATGTTTTTCATCTTGTGATCAGCAGAATTGATTCCCTTTTACTTGAAAAGAGCAAGATACCAGCACAGTGAAGTAGATTCAAAATTCATTGATGACAAGGAAATGAAATAATAAAGAAACCGATTGATTGTTTGTCTTGGAAGGAAAGAAGTTGTTAATTTTAAAGTTTGGCTTGTGTCAATTTCCCAAAGATAAGGGAAGAAGATTCAAATGAGTTCGTGATACACAAAGTATAAAGAGAAATCATTTTTTTTTCCGAGGGAAAAGAGGGCAGGGTTAAAAGTTGTATAAAATCTCAAGATGTTATTAAAACAATGAGAAGACAGTGATGGATGTGAAACGTTTAAGATCAACCTGACTGACACAATCTCCCCTTCTTTTCACTATTTTGTTTATTTGTAAATCTCTGGGCCACCAGTGGAACGTGTTCTGTCATCAATTCATGTCAGCCCAGTCCCAAATAGATGATATGCATTTAGTTTGTTATTCATATAATCTTTAGCACAGACTGAAGTCACCAGTAATGATACAAAGGCCAGTGTGTAGACAATCTTTCTCTCGCTGTGAGAGATCATGTGTTCTGCTCCACAAAGTGATCGCTGGGAAACGAGTATGTTATTACAGTTTTCAGAGCAGTCTCGCTTTGAATGCTAGGAGACCACAATGTTTATCTTCATTGGGTCCTTCCACCACAGTTTAGCTTTTAGCTTTTAGTGAACAACTGTGGATATGGTGTAGTGAGTAGTGACATTCATTCTTCCAATACAGTCGCTGTGTTGGACTGGCCGTCAGCAAGATTCCCATTATTTGTATCCTGAACAAATTTTTACATCTTCACATTCGTTTCCTGTATTTATTTGCTTAATCCAAAGTGCTTCAATGCTTCAAGACATTTTCTTTGTTTTTATCTCATTCAAGAACAATGTTACAGTTCTAGTTCTAGTGCTTATACTGGTAGGCTAGTGGTATAGGCCTATATGTATACTCTGTCTTTGGCTGCAAATTTAAAGACAGACCATTTTGTATGTGCATTTCCATTGAGAGGTGACTAAATTGTTTCTAGATTTCTGTTTTTCTACTGAGGTTATCTGCAACATGCTGGGAAAGTGCGACTGGGACTTTGTTTCTTTTTCACATTATATGTTAAATTACTGTGCGTGTGTGTATTTCAAACAAGATTATTTGAAGGGTAGATATAACAAAAAAATGCCGCAAATTATGACCAGAGAGTTATAATGTCATCTTTTATTTGTGTTATAAGTTATAAGTAAAAGTTTTTTTTAATCTATATCGTAGTTCATGTTAGAAGAAATGCAATATCTTCATCTGGTCAAATCTGATAAACTAAAGAAGAAAAATAATTTGTTTAATTCTTTAATAAGATTTTTTAAATTTCAAGAGTGAAACAATAAAGAAGAATCTGAGATTTGAAGCCAGTTAAATTCCACATGTTACTATTGAGTACAAAAATGGTCTTGAGTGTAGCATGCCTGTGATAATGATTATTTTTTTCTGTGCTTTGTGATATCAAATACATGTAGCATGTTATAAAATGAATTTACATGTAATTAACATCGTAGTGAACTAGTGGGCAATTAGCATTCTGAAGAAACATAGCCCAAACTTTGCAAGAACAAACTTAGCAATAATTGCAAGCCCTGATTCAGTTAGTGCGAATGGTAAAGAAAACTCCAGCACTTTCATTCAGTCCCTTCATCAAAGAAGGAAAAAAGATGATTGCATGATTGTACTTGGAAATGTTTGGCAAATAACCTGGCAGACACTGTCAGTTTGGAAAATTGTCTGTGAAACAAATTAAAAAAAAAAAACTCCTTTTGGTGCTTGTTGCCCCTATAATACTGTTTTATTTCCCTACTTTTTATACATTGTAAACTTATATTCTCCGTATTCTACTGTTTACAATTATTCCTCTCTTAAAATTGTCCTGTGTACAAATTCTTCGAACGTTCTATCGTATACTGTAAATCGGTAGGCTATATTCTCTGTTTTGTTTTTGTTTGCTGTGACTTCAAATCAGGTCACCTTCGAGTCAGTTTGCATTTTTCCAATCTATATTTTATTGCCCTTTACTTATTTGAACGACTGCTTTTGTATTTGCTTATTGACTTATCAGCTTTTCAGAATGGAGTATAATGGGGTGTAATTGTGTGTTGTGTTCTGTTTGAAGAATTTACTCAGGTAATGGAATTCTATTTTTGATATGTTTTTGAATCTAAAACATATTTCTTACAGTTGCTAACACTTTTTACTACCTTTTAAAAACAATTACTTTCTGTAGTGCCTTAAAATACTGAATCCTCGCGTATGAAACTTCCAATGTTCTACAAGACAATGTTATCAGTAAGATTAGAATGGTTGTCTATGTGACACTTTAGTTAGACATACATGTAGTAACATAACTACTGGAGATGAATATTGTGAGATCCTAATCCTATGCAGTAGATACCTCACTAAGAATGATATATATTACAGATATGAATAAGTCACATCATACTTGAACCTTGAAATTCCCCTATTCCTACCACTAGTAATAACACAAGACATGCAAGAATGTGTATTTTGGAGAAGTAGTGAATAGTATCAAATATGGATAATCTATTTACAAGTGTTTTTCTTGGGCTCCTAATTGCTTGGTTTTTTTATTTGAATTTTTCTAAGCTTTTTGCAGGAAACTACAAAACTTCCCATAGCCAGATTTTTATAGTCTATAGGTTCCATTGTTGCCAGGAATTCCACAGGCGTTTCTAAAACTTGTGAAAAAGGAATTTGAGATAGTTAAAAGCTATGTTCTTGCTGCAACTTTTGATTCTAAAAATTTGTATCAAGATATTCTTGACATCAGATTTGACATTGTTCGTTGTAATTAACTTAGCATAAAATGTATGGCAACATGGTGTTTATTTAAGATGCTTTGTGGTACATGTACCAATGTCAATGAAGACGTTCGCAAAATATATTTGAAAAGTCTACCTTAGAGGATTATTATGAAAAAATAATACTTACCACCTAAGTAAAAGAAACGAATGAAAAATACTAGTCCCTAGAAACAGTGGCCATATTTTTTTTTTACTTTCTGTCTATCATCGGCTGCTTGTTTCCAAAGCCGGAAACCACTTTGTCCATTTGATATTGTCGTAAATTCTTCAGATCATGTCATAAAATCCACAATTTTCATATGTTTAATAAAAGTTCAAGGATTCAAGAGATGCTGTGTTTGTTTAATGTCTTCATTCATGTGTGTGTCCATTATAACTCTAAACTCTGTTTACCTGAACTTTGTTGTTTTTTTGTTTTTTTTCAGTTCTGTCATATCTCACATTCATCCTTATACATGTACATACAATGTATGTTATTTGTTATAAAATGCAGCTTTTCTGTGCATACTACTTTTTCAGACTGATTTAATATTTATTTTTATTAATTAATTGTTGTGGACGTTTGTGAGACATTTTTTTTTCTGCTGCCCTTTCCGCAGTCATTCCCTTGCTTACCAGTCGATCAGATAAGTCTTCTGTTTGGACTCCGCGACTGTGTTTCTTTGATATGGCTTGGGTTTCACCCTTCGAAGACAGTCATGTCGAACATTGGATTATCTTTGTGTATTTTCACGGGATAACTTCATCTGGTTGTGTTTTGTAGCGACCATTATTACTCTGCCATCATGACTGAGCAATTTTCTTGCAACACGGTATTGTTATTACTCCCCAGCCACCGTGTTCTGAGCGATGTGTGTAGTGTATGCGAGTATGAATGAGTATGAACGGGCAGTCTTGAATGGGATCGTGTGACGTGCAACACGTAGGCCTACTTAGATTTCTGTAAAATATAAAATGTGTATTTTAATATAGGCTGAACGAAATTTTCGTCAAGATGTTTCAACACTTGCTACAGTTTGCCACTTTGCTGATATGTTTTTGCTAATACATCATAAGGATTTCCATCACTATTCTTCTCCACTGCTTCTGTGTGGTGTGGATGGGTGTTAGCTAGCCTGACTTACAGTTAGAAAGTCATTGGATGAAATTCTGACCGAGATAAAACTTTACATGATTTTTCCTCTTCTCCAAAGTGAATTGTGAAATGGATGCAAGCATTCTTGGTTAAGAAAGTCAAATGTCCTGCCTAGGAGATGTCTTTGGATCTTCTGTTCTACTTCATGCTGTTGAGACTAGTGGGGGGTCTAATAGTTAATGTGTTCAAAAATACTATCTCAGAGGCTATGAGAGGCTTCATATCTTTGGCGTTGGCCTGAAAACAGGTGCACATATTTTTTTTTATACTGAACAAGCACATGCAGCCCACATTGTCACAGACTGCTGCTATGTTAAGTGAAGTTTTTATTTCACTTTATATATACAATCTGTAATTTTTCCTTTTTTTTCTTTCTATTTCTTATTTTGTCTTGGTCGTCTTTGCCCCTTTCGATTGTCTCTGTCTCTTGTCTTGTGGTACTTGTACTCTTTCAATTGCCCTTTGTTTTCCTTGTGTATCTCTGGGATACTCTAACTTTTCTTCTTTATTATTGTCTCACACTTTATTTATGACTGCCATTTGAAAACCTCAAAGAAAAAATAATATACACAGTGTAGACGTCTGTGTGTTAACTGTTAACAAGTCATCTAACTTCTTCTTTATTCCTCCGCTACTAACTCAGAGGAATCCTGATTGTACATGTAGATGGTTTTCTTCCCAAAATACTGGACTGACTGTTTTGTATCTTGTGATTCGTATCATTTTCATGGCATCTATCAGGTAGCTATATTCTGTATTCTCGTTACAGAGAGAGGTGGAAACATCCACTCAAAAAGCTAATGCTGCAGTGCACTGGGAACTAAATGTGTATGTAATATCAACAATCACTCAACATGCGAACAATGAACAACATTCTCCTTTTCTTCCGAAAGAACAAAAATACACACACATTATCTTTCCATAAGAAATTATATTTCCAAAACACAATGCTAATTTGACAGTTTTTCATGAGTTATTAATACCTATTTCTTCAAATCCATGTTCAATCATGCAGTCTCTACTTTGTGTTCTATAACAATGAAATATTTACAATGTAAATGTAAGGAGAATGAATCCACTTGTTCTTCCTGTCCCAACCTTCCAAGCATGCTTTTATTCCTTATTTACACTACACCAACATACTGCGTTGTCATGCCATGGAACATAAAGCTTTTACAAAGCAGCCGATACATCCACAACTTTTAAATTAATATAACTGCTCAAAACATAATCATCATCATCAAATATCTATTCTTCAGAACTGAGTAGATGAGAAGTAGGGAATGTCTGTCCATGACAAGCATGTATTCCTCATTGTTTCACAATCCTTTTGTTCCCATAAATATCAAACTTTATTACTCATAATATAACCAATGCTTGTGTTGCTGAAAGTAAAGAAAGAAAGATCTGATTGATGTAGCAAGCAATGATGAAAAAAAGGTAACTGGCGCATTCATTCAGCTATATACAGGCAACTGTGAATCATGAAACAATGTACTGCTCCTCTTCCTCTACCACTTCCTCTTCCACTTTCTTAGGAATGAAGTCGTCTCTCAGATGTGTATCTGTCTCCCTCTCTGTGATGGTAGGCTTCATGTCATAGCCACGGTTTGCTGGGGCTAGGCTGAACATCTGAACCAACATCTTTAATACATCATCGTTAAATTCTCTGATCTGAAAAAGCCAGAAAAAGAAAATCTTTGAATGAATCAGATTTACATAACCACAGCAACTTTTTTCCTACATCATTCATGTACACGTAATTTGAGCAATAATCCACAGGTGTATATAAAAAGGCCAAGGTTTCATATCTTACCAAAGCAAAGATATTATCCCAAATCATCAAAAGACACAAAATTTAAGAGATCAGTTAGTGACAAAACTTCGGTACTGAGTTCCTCTTTTGGTCAAGGTTACATTTGTCATACTGATGTCATCAGCTATTTTTAATTTCCTAGGACCATTAGATTAAAAAAATGTGTCAAGTTCCTACATTGTATTAATGTAAGGTGACTGTTAAAGTTATGACATTACTGCCAAGTCTAGCTATGCAAGAATAAACACGATGTGTTCAATTTACTCTTCCACACACAAAAAAAACCCCTCTTAGCTTCTTCCACAAAAAAACCTCTGCTTATCTACGAGTCGGCCATATAAAAATTTGCAATGATGATGTAAAGAGAAGCATTAGTACCTGTCCATTTTCAATGCTGTGGTACAATGGCATTTCTTTTGTATGCCAACACAAGTTGACCATTCTGTTAGCATCATTGTCCTTCCATAACTCAAGAGTATTGAGCTGATAAGCTAAGAAGGAGAACACTCTGCCATCTGACAAAACTGTCTGACTTGTCAGAGGATATGTCATATCAATAAGGCAGTTGAATCCTGCAAGAAAAAATTAGAAGAAACTATTAAAAAATACGAAAGAAAATAAGTATCTGCCACAAGTAAATTCTAAATGTTCACATTAAAATCTGTCTAAAAGAGGAAAAGATTAAAAAGATTCATCTTTAAACTTTCCTCCATTGCAAACAATGCATGTCAACAGAACTCATAACTTGAAAGAAACGGTTAAATTTGCCTACATATCGACACAGGTTCAAACAAAATCAAATAATAGTAATAATAATAATAATACAATGGTCTCCGCCTAAGAACCCACCAGTCTCGTGAAACAGAATTTTCCCTACATGTAATCCATCTGCATAAGAGCCCGTTTTCAACTAAAAAATCTGCCTGAGAACATGGTCCTCTTACTCGACTAATTTTTTTTTAAACAGCCGCTGCCTAAATCGCAAGACACACTGTCAGCCGTCCTGCCTTTGTTCTAGAGTTAGGCCTTAGCCGTGATGGAAAGCAAAGCCGCATTCTCTCTTCCTCATTGCCCCACCCGACTCCCATTCAGCAGGCCAACCCTATCCGCTCTCATTGCCCGAAGCGTGTCCTTTCAGCTCCATTCCTCTCCCCACCCACCTTGCATCATAGACCAGTCATAATGGGCTAGATATCTACGCTTTGTTGTTGTGTCCTGCCCCTATTCTCCGACCGACACCTTCAACATGCCCTCCCCCTTCCTCCCCATAGTCTTGATGTCATGTGACCCCGCAACTCAGTCTCACCCCTACCCAGCCATGATGCAACACCGCTCTTTGTTTTGACCTATGTAGCCCTAGCCCTAGTGGAAGTGGCATTTCAGCGCGGGCTCAGACAAAGATGGGTTTTTCAATCAGATATTGTGGAACGGAGCCGCCAGTGTCTTGCATTGTTTTGCGTAATGGAGACGGGAACAGTCTGGCAGGGAATAAGCATGGTTTTAATTGGTGTTCTAAAACATTTAAGCAAGCAAATCACAGATTGATTTGGTCAGAGATGACGCTCCATTAATGTGTTAGTGTGGCGAGAAATAAGGCTATTATGGTTATACGTGATTATTTATCCCCCTTTGAAATTTGCCTTATAAAAACATGGTAATCGTGTCTCCTGAGGGGCGGGTTCTTATGCGGAGACTACTGTAATAATAATAGGCCAATATAAAAACTCTTAGCATCACAACTCAAAAATCCTTAGTTTATTTAAAAATGAAAAAAAAAAAAGCTTTAAGGTCAAATCAAAGACTAACAAACACTTCACACAAAATACAGTACATACCTTGGTTGTAGGCCTGGGAAGCCAGCCAAGTGAAAGTACTTGTGAGGCCCGAGGCCAACCTGCAATTTCTGGCCACTTCAGCATTGACTTGTTCATCTATGGCTGATGCCCAATTGGTGGACAGAAGGCCAACCAAACCATATTCACAGGGATCTCCCAGTCTGTGTCCTAGAGAAAGGGGAGAGGATTAAACAAATTCTTGAAAATCTCAAACAGATAGTATTTTGTCGGAACAAAAACTGTGTACCGGTATGGGTCTGTCGATGCGAGAAAAAGCACTTGGAAGAAAAAAAAGAAAGACAATTACAATACCAAGTGCCGGATCTATGTCTTATCTTTGTATACTACACCAAACACTGGCAACACTGTTGCCTGCTTACATGACCTCAAGCTACCTCTCCTCAGAAATGTTTTGTTGATTTAAGAGGATCTCAAAACTAAGAATCAATAAATAAACTATTTAATTTAATTGACATGTCAGCCAACCTACCTGCCAGAATGCTTTTCATGTTGAGATAAGTGTTGTGTGGTTGGCCGTATACATTGGGCTTGAACTCCAAAACTGGGGGCTCACTTTCAACACTGAGCCCACTTTCTCTTGGCTCAAACTGAAAAGAGGAAAATTACAATGGCATGGTCACATGGTCCAAATAGTAATAATTTTATGTGGGTTCTCTTTTCAAGTGACAATTAGTGGCATAGTGAATAATATTTATTATTATCATTATAGTGAACCTCGGATATTTCAGCGAGATCAAGGGGACCTGTTGAATGTCCTCATTGAATTCATTAGTCCACCAATTATTTTAACTGGCCAGCTGGCAAATAAAAGTCTCCCCCCTCTTTTCAATCTCCCAAGCCTAGAAACTAGCCCCCCCCGACGACGCGAGAGATCTAAACATTTTATGTATGTAATGTGATAGCATTGGTACTCAGTGCCTTCTTCCCATCGTTACTGTCCTTTGCACTTACAGCTGGATGAGTGAAGCTCAACTACCCGACTGCCATCCTCTCTCCTTGTAAGTGGTCACACACACTGCATGCATGTGTGTCAAAGCACCTAGGACTACACATTGATGCATTTGAGTTTGAGTTGGGATTGTCTTTTGGTGATAAGTATAATAACAGTCAAGCACACACGAATTGTCTCATAGTCATGATGAATCTCTCATTTCTCTGCGCGTCCCATCAGATAGGGACGCGAGAGGACTCAATTTCAAGAAGACTGTAACGTCATTACATAATAAATCCCGAGGTTTGTAGATTTTGGTACTCATTTTATTCGAGGTACAATTGTTTTCAGTGGAGGCAAGTAGAACAGATCATGAATCATGCATTTTTTAGATACTTCCCAAACAGTAACGTTTTTGCAATAAAGTAAAATAATTGGTGCATTATCAAGTTAAAATCTAACATAAAAAATGTGAATTCCAAATAATACAAACCTGTGGCAAAGGCAAATGACTCCGGAGCATCCCATCAAAGTTACTCTGAGCAGCAATTCTTCGGTCATCTACCTCCTTTATTTTGAAATCGTCAGGTCCAGTCCTAACTTTTGTTTTCTTTGACAAGCCATGTCTGTCCCAAAGAGTTCTCACAATAACATTGACACCATACTGGCACATCCTCAAATGCTCATGCTTATCTCCCAACAATGCAAAAAGACTGCTGGAAATACAATTCAATAAACGTTTAGTCTTTGCCACAGACTCTAAAATTTCAGTTTTTGATGGGTTTTTGTACCTACAAACAAAGTCATGTTCCAGAAGTATGTGATCTGTAAGAATTTGTTTCAAATTAGAAATGACACCACTACTGTCACTGCTTTCTGAGTCTAATTCTAGAACGTTATAATGTTTCGAGAATTGTTCATCCCACGGTAACAGCTGGGTTTTCGTCACATGCTGTCGGAAAAGCAAAGTACCAGGGTGATCATTGAAACTTCTCAGAACCATTGGCTTTACTTTCTTCTGAAGTATGTATTCCATTCTGCTCTTGACATCAGGAATCTGAAGAAGGTCGTCCTTGGTTTGTTGCCACAGCCATGCATACTTGGGTTCCATTTTCCCCCAGTTGCCTGGAGGATATTTAGGCTTGATTTCTGGGTACGACACACGTTCATCCCCATGTTGTACTAAGCTATTTGCTTCAACAGCTGACGTACTCAAAACCCTGCAGAACGAGGACAGTATTTTCAGTTGAAAGGTCTTTGGCAAGTGCTGTCGCATTGAGAAGGACGCAGCCATGTTGATACAACTGAAGAATGTCCGTTTTCAATGACTTAGCATAAAGCCACCCTTATTAAATATACCGCATAGAGAAAAGACGTGACTAGAGATTAAAGTAAGACGTCCAAAATCCACTGATCTATACTATGCAATAAATATGTATATAATTTTTCAGGGAAAATACTGATAAAATTTAAGCTGAAAAGATTAGATTACTCCATGATAACTTGCCTCAGGCTCACGGTAACACTAATGCTATTATATTGTTAGTTCATGGCATACATGGAATCAGATTCTAAAATTCTAAAATTTGAATCAAAAAAGCAAAGAAGCGAATAAAGCAAATCTTTCATACTATTTCATAGGCCTAGTGCCAGGAACCCTGCCGAAAGTAGAGATAAATTATATAGATCAAGATCTAGATCTAGTTCCATCTCACAATTATTAAACGATTTTACAACAACAAAAAATGGGAATAAGAATGTCCAATTGAGGATGTAAACAATAGAGCTAAAGAACTTGACTGCACTTCTTAAACGCAGCTAGAACATCTGCTTCTCAGGGATCAAATTGGCGTAGATCTAGTAAGTAAGGAGAGTATTCATTCTCTTGACTCAGATCTTTCTAGATCTAGAGATCAAGAATCTAATCATGATGAATGATGATAGATCTAGATCTACAATCTCTAGGCCTAATCTATTTTCACTACTTCAATAAGTTATGTACAGATCTAGAATCTAGATCGAGGTTCTTGTGCTTGGGTTGTTGGTGCATGTAAATTTTCTAGATCCAGTTGTCCACCATTCAAAACTAAGTTGTATCACCATGCAGTTTGATTTTTAAAAGACTCAAGGTCCTTTACAATTTGTCCCAGTTCTGTGATTCTCATTGCTTGTAGATTGTAGCAAGTGTAGAAACATCTTGACGAAAATTTCGTTCAGCCTAAATTATTAAATAATAGATCTGCATTTTTTTATTTTACAGAGAAGAAACAAAATAACATGCTGCTCGTCACACGATCCATTCAAGACTGCCTGTTCATACTCGTTTACACACGCATACACTACACACATCGCTCACAACAAGGTGGCCGGGGAATG
This sequence comes from Bullina lineata, assembly GCA_039654405.1. Classification (NCBI taxonomy): domain Eukaryota; kingdom Metazoa; phylum Mollusca; class Gastropoda; family Bullinidae; genus Bullina; species Bullina lineata. The sequence continues at coordinate 12,705 of JBDFRD010086948.1, forward strand.
ACAACAATACCATGTTGCGAGAACATCGCTCAGTCATGATGTCAGAGTAATAATCCTCGCTACAAGATCTAGATTCTAGCTTTGATTTTTCTAGATCTGGTCATTTCTTTTTAAAAACAATTCAACCTTTATTTTTATGGACTTGGATGGTTTGAGAAGTTAAAGAGTGATGAACCACTGGCCTCAAACAATGTGAGTGCTACAGACTAGACAGTGGTCTTACCCCAAAAAATGAGAATTTAATTCTTTGACAGTGAAATGAAGTTTAGGTCTAGCTGTAGGTCCATTGTGACAATTCTTTACCAATATATCGAAAGTGTTTGAGAAGTTTGAGAAGTGTGTTGAACTCAAAATCCCAAATTCATTAAGTTCGAATCCTTAAGCGACTCATTTTATTATCCTTGAGAAAAGATACCTTTAACGTGCATTTTCAAAGTAAACCTACTGCCAACTAGATTTATTTCTTCTAGAAGATGATCTTGTGATCTCATTGTTATGCTTTTGAAACAAGGATTGGCTCTGGCCACAAATCTAGAGCCTAAGCCTTTGGAATGATTTTACTGTTGCAAAGACCTTGAAATTAAAAGCGTACACAGTGGCCTACCAATTCTAAGATCAGATCTGTGACTGCTGATGTACCTCTTACTCTTATATTGTTTGCATTACCAGATGTCAAGAGACAAGTTGCTGGCAGTGTGTCAGTCTTCAAATCTGTGAATGGCACCATCTTGTGATCAATGAGCTGAGTTGGTATGTCATGTCTGAGTTATTTCCTCTGCTTCATCTTTAATGTCTTGATCTATGAAAAGTTACATAGCTCAGATTTTGTATAAATATTATGTGAAATAACAATGTTTTGAACAGTAGTCCAGTTCTCTATATAATGTACAATTAAAAAAAGGAAAGTTCCTTTGAGGCCTATGAGGCCCATAGAGCCGGAGCTTATCCCGGTTTCGGTAGCGTGAAGCGGAACAGATGATTTTTACATCAT
>JBDFRD010087059.1:0-13678 GCA_039654405.1 Bullina lineata
TATCAGGGTATAGGCCACACACAAGGGATTTCCACTTCATCATCATTGCCCCTCACCCTTATCAGGGTATAGGCCACGCACAAGGGATTTCCATTTTATTCTGTCCTGGGATAACTTTGCCAGTTCTGACTATGTTTGTCCTACGCAAATAATGTTGTTGCAATGTGTTACACCAGTCTTCTAATGGAGTAAGCCCTCTTATTTATGAAGTTTACCAAAATGGAGTTCTTCACAGATCGATCTCAATTCAATCGTGCCTTACCTTTCCTAATGGAAATCACAAGAAAAAAGAGCTATCCCGGAGAAAACAAGGACAAACCAACGTGTCGACACTTTTACTGTTACTGCATCTAAAAGGCTCCGGAGATAAACATAATTGAACATTTACAAATGATGTGCTTACTCAACAACATTCCCGTCTCTATTTTCTGTTTGTTCCCCACAGGCGTTTAGTTATGTCCTTTGTATTACTTTCGCAGGCCTTCATTCACGATCTTTGTTTGTTTCTTTTTTTGTTATATAATTCTTTCAAATTCAGTTAAGTCCGTAAACATGTGTACAGACTTATCTAATACTTTGTTTCAGTTGAATAAACAATTCAATAATAATATATTTTCTTTACCTTATTATTTCTTGTAATCGTCACTGAGCGCATACATGGGTTCTCTTGTTTAAAAATGAACCGATAAAATTAATAGAGGAAAAAAAAAGTACAAGAATAATTCATTCTTAAAGTACTTACTTACTTCATCTGTCCCCAACTCTACCTTTCGGTGTATGGGTTAAAGTATTCTTAAAGTAATTGGTTTCAATTAATTGATTCAACGAATTAATGTAGAATACTATAGAATCAAGTTAAATTATTCAGGATTTATAAATGAATGTGACTCTAACAAAGAGAAAAATAAGATTATGATGAGTCAAGTGTTTTGTACCCAAATGACGATGTTTGGATATCTTTGATTATCGCCCTTTGAAAGCGCCAAACGGCCGTCGGAAGGAAGATACAATCATGTATGCATAAACGTAGGCCTACAAGCATTATACATGTACTTTTAGAGCGGATGGCGATGGGAAGGAGCCAGTTCGTATGCCGTTCACTCTCTTGTAATTTGGTATCACTTCATTTTGTGCTCCATGTCTGTACGTGCATTCTCTCGTTATTGTTTCACTCAACAGGCCTTTTCGACTTCTCTTGCTCTTCACTGAAAGGTCATACATGTAGTTTACTTCAATGCAACATTATCTATGGAACATGTTTCACCGCAGCTGTTTGTTTTACACCCGTGTCCTGACGCACTGTTGAAGAAGAATGTGCCAGTGCAATACTTCACAGACCCATCTGGACTTCCTTGACTTCTTCCATCGGCCCGGTCCTCTCTGGAACATAGGGCCGCAACAATGCTTGTCCAGTGTACTCAGTTCTGGAAGAACCTTTCCTGACTTGCCAGCTGTGTCTGTCATCCCGGTGACGTGGTGGCAGAATGGTTAGAGCGTTGGACTCCTAATCCAAGGGTCCTGGGTTCGAATCTGGGAGGTGACCATGTTGTGTCCTTGGGAAAGACACTTTACACCATTTTTTCCCTTCCCCACCCAGGTACGAATTGGCTACCGGCATATTCTGCTTGGGAAGTAAACCTGCGACAGACTATCGTCCTGTTTAGAAGACGATGTAAAAAACAACTGCTCTGCTTCATGCTACCGAAACCGGGATACGCTCCAGCTCTTTGGGTCTCATTGGCCTTAAAGGAACTTTACTTACTTTACGGCGCATTTTATACTGTTCATGGTCGTGTCAAAATAATGCACGAGTTAATTGGTATTGTCACATAAGAGATCGCGTGAAAGTTCCTTTTGTGACACTGTGTCCGCACGACTCGCAGTTCACAAGCACCGTGAAAACAGAGCATGGTTTATTTTGTAGCCGCTCACTTGCGTTTCCTAGAGAGATAGAATGGCGACGTTGCTCCCGTTCTAGATCGGAATTACAAAAAATTAATATCAAGCAAATGCAATTTTAAAGAAAAATGGATGGCATATTTGGAACTAGCATATCGAATTATGGTAAGGGCGCGTGGAAGCCTGGAAACATGCGTATTTCTTAAGTTTTTAGAAAAGTGTTTTCATTATTATTTTTTTAAAAAGTTCAAAAATTGCCATACCGTCTTCGCCCGCTATCTTCCGGTTAGCCTAGGCTCATTGAAGGCTCTGAATTCATAATAATTTATTAAACATGTTTTGTTTAATTCTGAAGTAGCTTACAAATCTTTCGTCGTCTTCTCGCAGTTGGGGAATTAAGTGATGGTATTATTATTATCACAATGGAATGCTCTTCTCGCAATAATTGGGTGCACACTATTACAATGTACTTCGAAATTGTTTATTTTTTCTTCTCCTCTACCACAGCAACAAGGCTAGCTTCTGTCTTCGTATCAGCGTCATATTTTTTGTAGCCTCACCTAACACCTCTGCAGTAGGCGTATAATCACTTTTTTACGACGCTATCTGCAGTGAAACGGGCGCCACGAAAGACGCCGTACCACTGTAATTGAGGCCTTACACAGAACTGTACTCGCACGTCATCGCTTCATTCCCCACTTGACGTCAGTGACAAGTCATTGATATGCACATATATTTGAATTAAATGTTAATGAAAGTTTGATATTTGTTTCCCATTCTTTTCGCTTTCTTCACAAAGTACAAATTGTGTAATGGTTTCTAACCACGCTATATAGATCCAAGTTTAGCTGCTAGGAAGAGCCCTTTCTAGAAAACGCCTGACGTCACACATTGATGAACTGTGACAGATTTTCACTGCTCAGCGATTATTTGGTCCATTGTGTGACAGGGGTATTGAACTGTACAGCTTTGCTTCAGAATTTTGATACTTTATATAAAAAAAAGAACCTTCCTCAATTATTGAATGAACAAAACAAAACATTTCATCTGCTCCTTACATTTGGGTCATTGAATTGTTCAACTGTATGTACTTTATTCAAAACAATTGAACGTTACCCATTAATTGAATAACAACGACAAACTTTCGCACAAAGATCAAAAAGTGGACAAGAAACGATTCAATCCAAAGGCTTTATTCTCCTGACTTCAATTCACAAAACAAGAACTCGCACATTGACAATACTCCTTCTAGAACCAGAACAGCTCAGTCAAGAAGCGACCGATTTCTTGGAAATACAAGTACATCGAATCACATGTTTTCTTGGAAATACAAGTACATTGAATCACATACAGGTTATTAGAACAACTTTATAAAATGTACAAAAGTAAAATAGAGCTTTTACTGTGATTCACGTACATACCTGTGGTTTTTACTGAATGCTGATTAGTCAGAATACTTATCACTGTATGTCTGGTCAATTCGGCAAAGCCTTCCCCGCATTGCAAAGCTTACTATATAGTCGTAAGACCACAAATGTCATGTTACCATAAAGCATTTCTTCATACAATTATGAGTTGTTGGGTCTGATTAAAAATGATAACAAATGTAGAAAGATGTGATTAATGGATGAACGCTAAGAAACGCTTTGCGATAAAATCCTGTGACCATTTACAACAGTTACACCCAGTCTTATCCATGGAAGCAAATTGAAACACAGCACACTCATTACTTTGATTTATGTCTTCCTTATCGACTTGGAGCAAGGTTACACAAGCTTACATTAATGAAAGTAATCTATGGAATAACTGAGCCCCTAGTTTTTAGCGCTACAGATATTCCATGTGTGTCACGTATTTTAGCACACAAAGGGACATGCTTTTCAATTACCTGTTGTGAAAAAAAAAATTATCATAAAAAATTTGAAGAAAATTACAAACTTCACTGTGGTGATATGTGCGTCCTTTAACTTGCACTGATGTATGGAAAACAAAAGAAGATTAACAGGACTAAAAGATGGAACAAAAGTTTGTTTTCTTTAAAAAACAGATCCATATTTTATGACCCATTATGAACTTTTGGGTGCAAGTTGTTCCTATACAAACTACTTCGGTCTAGTGGATTTGTTCAGCCAAAATACAAGTCAGTGTAAAGGCTTGTTCATCCCCCCCCCCCCCAGATTTAAATAGGTGCATCCACTTTTATTTTTATTCCCAAAAGTTTCTCATAATAGTTGCCAATTTATAGACTTCCAGTGTATAATACGCATTTGAATTTCTTTTACATATTCTGCAAGGCTGAAGTTTATTACTACAAATATACAATGCATATATATAATACATCTATATCGTTTTGTCTGAACTATAAAAAATACAGGCTTAAAAAATATAATAATACAATGAACAAACAACTTGATCTATAGAGAAAAATGGGTGACATTCTTACCTTGTATCCTCACGTGAATGGTGCAAAATACAGACCAATGAAGTTTGTGCATTACAAAAACCACACCACTTTTTATTTACGAACAAAAATGTCATTAAAAGAAAAGAAATGAGGAAGAAAAAGGACTACATGTACCTTTTGCATGAAAAAACTGACAAAACATCTTTAGATGTCAATTCAATGGAGTATGTGCACATTCCTAAAGAATTACAAGTAATAATTTAATCACATTAAAAAAAAAATTCCCAACAAAAACACAATTCTAAAGAAATGCAAAAAATCAAAAAGAAGCGACAAAAACCAAAACAATTGAAATATTTTGTATTATTTTGATGACGGATGGGGACAAAAATTTCCATGTCCGTAAAATAAAACACAACTGGACATGTAAGTAGTTCTGATGAATTTCTTGACCAGAGAAATAATGAAAACAAAAGAAATCCTACTGCATCGTCATTCCAAAAGCAGAGACAGAATGGACTGGACAGGCATATCATTGATGATATAATATGGCACTTCAGGGAAAACCCACTTTTCCCAAACGGCACAAACTCATTATTCAGTAAAGATGACAAATTATTACTTTTGAATAATGGAAACTCATCTTGGATTAATGATAAATCACTGATCGAGAATATTGTAACTTATGTCAGGGTCTTCACCTATTCTTTCCCGTCAAATATCTGCATGAAGTACAAAAGTACAAGGGAATTCATTTCACTGTTTTCTTACTTGAATGTAGCGAGACTTCAGTTTCTGACCCAACAGCGTTTGATTCAAATGAACTTTGTGTGATGTTCTCGACATCATTTCAAATCAGCACAACCGTATTAGGCACAAAGAGAAATATTAATTTGTGGATATTTCCAAACCAGTGGCACTATGGGCTACACAGTGGTCTTGAAGTCAGCCCATGCCCAAACATGCCAACCCCACCTGAGGCTTGGAGTGATCACCAGCTGAACTCACAGGAAAATGAGGACCCAAAGTGTAATTTTACTGCATACAAGGATAACGCCAGAGAACGAAGAATGCAACGACAATGAGATTTAAAAGCATATATCCTCACCGTAATTTGGCTGTAATTGCCTGTAAACTGTAATTTCTTACGGTGAACCCGTAAAGTTGGCTTGTCTGGTGGTTGGTTTGAGATTTCTGTGCACACTGGTACATGTTGTACCTAATTTCATGCTTCCATTTTTGAGCCTCCATTTCTTCTTCTTCGTTCCTCTGCTACTAACTCAGGCAAAGTCCTGATTGCAAGTGTTTTTCAACATACAACACTGGACTCACTGTTTCATATGTAGCTGTTTGGACCATTGTTATGGCATCCCCAACTTTTCAGGTAGCTACATTCCCATTTCGTAAGAAATCTATCGTGGCAACAAAGTGAGACGTTCAAGGGGAGAATTTGGAATTTGGAAATTTTGCCCAGACAGCGGCATTTGCCTACTCTTGTCCAATTTTAGAGTGCCAAGGGATCTGTAATGTGCATAACCTACACAGTGTATCTCTCATAATGAAATCATCACTGAATCATTGAAAATATATCCTCATTTTAATTTGCAAACTTCATATTTGCACAATTATCAAATATTAATATTCTGGTATGAAACCAAGAGAAACTATGCAGCATGCATGCTATCCAACGTAATAACAAAAATGGACTTCTGACTACTCAAAATATGTAAAAACATTAAACGAAAATGAAAAACAAAAAATAATTTTATTTCGAGAAAAACATTCTTTGTTTTCCTGTTCAATTCTACAACTTGTAGTTACAAACTTTGCCATTTCAGCCATGATAATTGTGTTTTTTTCCTATGAAGTCTCACGTCAGTGTTGTTAATTAATAAATGTTGGAGTTTAATTGGGAATATCTGAGATAACAAAGTGAAAATAAAACCACAGCTTTCTTCAAGGAACTATTTTATTGCTCGTTTCACTTCGGCATGTCCAACACTTTGGAATTCATTGAAAATAAATGTTCGGGTCAAATTTCAGTTTTTACCAGGGCCAAAATTTATTGTATAAATAGTATTCTTTTCTTTCTTCCTTTTTACAATACTGATTATAATCACTTTTGTTGACCAACAAATTACAAAACTATCAGTACAAAAAAAAATAAATAAAAAGATACACCTTTCAGCAGTAAAACATTTGGCAGATCAAACGTTGGTGACAAACCTTGTACAAGGCTTGTATGAAGACGTTCACACAAACATAGCAGACAGATATGTTTCACTTTTGAAATTTCATTTTGTTCCATTAGTTTTAATAGCAATTTCCTACAATTTATTTCACTCTCCTAATCAACCTCTAACAACAACAAAGAAAGAAAAAAGTAGTGCTTTAATATTTGACTACAAACTGTACTTTAATATTTGACTGCAAACTGTACTTTAATATTTGACTACCAACTGTACTTTAATATTTGACTGCAAACTGTACTTTAATATTTGACTGCAAACTGTACTTTAATATTTGACTACAAACTGTACTTTAATATTTGACTGCAAACAGTACTTTAATATTTGACTACCAACTGTACTTTAATTTTAATATTTGACTGCAAACTGTACTTTAATATTTAATTGCACACTAGCAAACTGTACTTTAATATTTGACTACACACTAGCAAATTGTACTTTAATATCTGACTGCAAACTGTACTTTAATATATGACTACAAACTGTACTTTAATATCTGACTGCAAACTGTACTTTAATATATGACTACAAACTGTACTTTAATATTTGACTGCAGACTGTGATATTCACAAAAGAAGTAAATGATTTCCCACACCACTCCGTGAAATACAATCCATCCAATGTATGCCGCAGACAGAGAGACAAGAAAAAAAAAAAAGTCTGCAATATCCGATCTGCAGGCATCCAGAACCGGAAAAGCGACGTTTAAGGAAACCGACTGACTGATGACAAAAATAAAATGTCCATTGATGATATCGGAGCAGAAAGCCCCAGACAGGAAAACACATAAAATGGACAAACCAAGACCAAGAAAAGAAAGTTCCAGACACATATGAGATCTACTTCAAGAGAAGAAAGTTCAAAAGTAAAGGAAGGTATAAAAATGAAAACTGTTACCCCTTCAGTGTAAAGAAAAATCTCAGGTAAAGCTTCAGGTACACAGCTGGACTGGATTAGGTCATGATCAAACATAAAAAAAAATACTTGAAGTTAAAATAAAAATAATTCAAAATAACACCAAATTCCTTTGACAAGATCACTGTTTAAACAGACTCACAGAGAGAGTTTATTAGGAGACATTACGCCTTGCAACTCCTCGCTTATCTTTGCACAAACATACACAACAGAATAGTTTTCAATGTCAAGCACTTCACATTCAGCATCAGTGTCCGATTCAGTAATGTCATGTCTTAAACTTGAGGAAACATGAGGATATTTTATGTTAAGAACAGCATTTCATCATGTACCCATATACACAGTGGAGAATATCTACATAAAAAAGCCATTTGACCGTGTTAAAATATATCATTTTCCTCCCTTTATGAACAGCACATTATTGAGGTGAAGCCAAGATCTTCTTAACCTTTCCCGTTGTGACGCACATCCAATAGTTTGGGACTATGAGCAGTGCCACGTGAAAAGGTTAAAGGTTAACTTACATGTGAACATTGTTAAGGAGTAAAAACTTGCTGTTGTTCAAAAATGTTCAGAACAAAAAAAATCAAATGCTTCAAATTTTATGCAGCAATTTTTGAAGTATCTTGAAATTAAAAGAAAATAAAGACAAAATCTACCATGCAATGGTATTACTCAAGGATAGCTCTCTCCACACACACACACATACAATTTCAATAATCTTATATAAATAATACAACAGTCACTCCATTCTTTCCCCATGTTATTACATCACTTTTCTTAAAGTTTACTGACTATTTATAATCACCCAATATCATTTACATTTCACTGCAAAAAATCACAAGTAATTTTCAACTGTGATGCACAAATAGATTTTGTAAGTCCAAAGGAAAATGTTCTGAAAAATAAAACTGATGCAAGAGTGAATAAAGAGGACCCAGGACATTTTTGAACAGATCCATATATTCAATTTATACAATCCCTTACCCCCCTTCTTTTTCCAAAATTAGTTTTTTAATGCTTACTGTATTTACTTCTACATGATTAAAGTATGAGCCAATTCCCACTTTGTTTAATGGTGATTCACACAACAATAATGAATCAAATGCTCATAATAATAATGATGCCATTAAGACTAGGGATACCACAGGACACCATGCGAGTATATACACACCCTGTGGAGACAACTGATAACTTGAAAATCTGGAACAAGGTGGGTCAAAGTGCAACTTTTCTCCAGCATCATCTTTATGCACTCTGTAGTTGAATGGAATCATTCACAGCTTCCAACACATGTATGTACATTATTGTTATAATACTCTGATATGAATTAAACAAACATTCAATGTACACTAATAATCTCTCGCGTCAAAAGAAGATCAGAAGAAAGCACATTTCATCCCAATTCACCATCATTATAATATAATCATATAGAGGGAGAGTTTGTGGCAAACATGATAAAGAACAAAAAATTCAAGTCATCAACATCTATTGCCTCTTTATAATACGAGTTAAATGCAAGTGTGTGGGATGTCTTACATGGATGATAAATGAAGACTTTACAGTATAGATAAGACCAAAAGGGTTTCTTAAGAATTATTAAAATAAATAAATAAACCAGGCCGTAACTTAACTGAATTGCCTGTGATGGCAGTTTTTCACTGTCCATCCAGGCTATTATACATAACTTCCTCTTGCAAACTAAAAAAAAACCCAAAGTGCTTTGTAATGTTTGATGTAAAAGAGAATGGTAAAATAACTCCAGGTACTGAACAATAACTTAAATCAGGAATTTTGGAATGAAACAAAACAAATGAAGAAAGAAGTTTGGCAACGGTTTCAGTAAATACATACATGAACAAAATATACACGTCAAATTTCTAGTATGGGAGTTTTATTTCCTTCATTTCCTCTTTGACCACAAGCTGCAATACCCACGTCTATCGAATGAACAATTTCTACTGTTGTACCCTGAACATATGCTTGGGGAAGAGATTCATTTCTGATCTAAGGAATGTATGTTGAGTAATTAGTGCCAGAATGGAACTAGAAACATCTAGAGATTCCAAGCCAGACAAAAGCTGTCACTGATTGGTTTGGGACAGGCTCTGCATTTGTCTGCTTCATTGCCCATGCCTGGGCCGGACATACGTTTCAACTTCAAGACTTGAATCCCTGAAGCCTCTGACCAAATTTACATTAATTCAAAGCTACTTTAATACTGTTGCTTCAAGGAAGTGCAGAACCATTTTTTTTATGCTGACTGTCTGCGATTTATTTTGTTTAAAAACAGCTATTAACAAACCGAGGTGTCGTTTAAAAACAGCTATTGATAAACTGAGATTATGTGTTGTTTCTGTTTGTTGTCATGGACACCAGGCAAGGCTGTTGATTGGCTGTAAACACACATAGACGTACGTGGGATTTCAGGTTTGAATCACAGCTACACAGACTTGTGGCTTTTTTTAAATGCAAGTCATGAAATTCACAACCTTTGAAATATGAACAACATATTCGCAGCTTTCTTTGTACAGTTACATTATGCACACGATGAAAAAAAAAAAAAAAAAATCTACAGCACAAAATATCTTAAGTATTTTAAATGCAGTTTTTATTCAAATTTGATTGAGTTCACTACATCAGATAGGATAGTTGTCTTAAAAAAAAAAAAATTTACAGTCTTCAAACACGTCTTTTTTAACTCCTCATAGTTGAGAGCATCTACAGCAGAGTAATATAAGTGATCTCCGTCGCAAAGCAGCTGATCACAAGATATCGACTTTTGCTCAAAGAATCCCCAATCTAAATACCTACCGAACTTTGTAAGTATATTAAAGTAAGTGCTGGAATGTTCCATACAAAACACAACAAGAAAAAAAATGCTCACAAGCTTTCATCTTCATCCTCTTTTGCTCTTACAAGTGAGAGGAAGAACAGAATCACGACTGGATGAAGAAAAAAAAAACACACACACAAAAAAACAAATGGAATGGCCAGGCATCACGAAGTAGGATGAGAACAGTGAACATAATTTGATTGAAGCAATCCCGTTGTTTGTTGTAGAGCAGCAAGAAGGCCTGTGCACTTAGGAAGCTTTGTTTGTGCACATGCCCAGTGTAGTGGCAGCATGCCTCAGGGTGGGGTGGGGCTCCTCGGGCTTGGCATTCGTCGGCGCCATGTTGAGCACCGATCTGAGGGGGAACAAGAGTACAAAATAGTAAATCATCATCGTCATCATTGCCCCTCACCCTTATCAAGGTAAAGACTACACACAAGGGACTTCCACTTTATTCTGTCCCGGAATAATTTTGCCAGTTCTGACCATGTTTGTGCTAAAATAGTTAATGCTTAGCGATTATCAAGAGACAAGAAAATTTCACTGTTTAGATCTTTTAAAACCTTGTCATCTAGCTCTACTTCCTTCAGTTTACTGTTTTTTGTTCTTTTTTGTTCCCTTCAAAGACAGAAATTGTGGACACGTCAGTTCATCCTTGTTTTCTTCGGGATAGCTTTTTTTACTTGTGATTTCCATTTACTTCTAAGAGGAATGTTTACCTATGACCAGCTCTGAGAGCCTCAGTTTCATGGCTATGTGGCACGTTATGTGAAATTCTTCCCAATTCAGTGAATATTCTCTCCATTAATGAAAATGTTCTAGTCCCCATGAAAACTTGCTGTTTACAGACGAAGTTGACTGTTTACCGTTGACAGAGTTTCTGGTGTAAAGCTTCACAGTGTTTGTCAGGTCAACTAAATCTGTGAAAGCTGGACAAATCAGGCCTAGTACAGTAAAAGCTGCTGGCATGGTGACTGAATGGTTAGAGCATTGGGACTCCCAATCCGAGGGTCTAAGTTCGACTCTGGATAACCATGTCTTGTCCTTGAGAAAGATGCTTTACACCAATTTTCTTCTCCTCACCCAGATCCGCATTAGGAACCGGCATATTCTGCTGGGGAAGTGAACCTACGACAGACTAGTGTCCTGCCGGGGAGATGATGTAAAAATCATCTGTTCCACTCAATGCTACCGAAACTGTGATAAGTTCCAGCTCTATGGGCCTCAAGGCCTTGAAGGAACTTTACTTTTCCAGAGCAAGCTGTGACTCACCTGTTGTGCTTGAGATGAGACTTGACAAGGTGGCCGGCGGCCAGGGCTGACATTAGTGACAACTCGCCTGCCATGACGGTGCCACAGACAATCTGGGCCAGGCGGCGAGCATTTGCTCCTGGGGTCTCGGCATTGGAGCCCTTTACACCCAGCATCTGCAGGCAAACAAGATTGGCAATGGACGGACAAGAAACACAAAAATAAATATAAGAATGCCTTTCGTCAATTTTCTAGGACTAACTATTCTTTGACAATCTTGTGACATATTCATGGTAATCACATCTAGATGATTATTTTTAAAATAAATTTTGTGTGCTAAAAATGTATTTTCTTATCGACTCCAAGGATTCTTTAAGAGATATCAAGCTTGGTCTGTGACAATGAACAATGCCACATCTGAGAGTGAATAGAATGTTCTATGACGAGCTTACGTTGAGACAGGCAGACTGTGGCGGCAGCACAGTTCCTCCTCCGATGGTGCCCACTTCAATGGAAGGCATGGTGCAGGTGATGAGGAGGTCGTCATTCAGAGGACCAGTGGCCTCCATCAGGACAATACAGTTGGAACTGCTGATGTTCTGGGCAGGGTCCTGCTCAGGCAGAATAAAGCAACAACAAATGAGAGTTTCCACTATGAAATCAATGGCCATAGCCTTTCCACTATGAAATCAATGGCCATAGAGTTTCCACTATGAAATCAATGACCATAGAGTTTCCACTATGAAATATATGGCCATAGAGTTTCCACTATGAAAGCAATGTATACATAAAACAGTCAACAGGATATAGCAAACTGGTATCATCTTACACACATTTACTAAATAAAAAAATATGCGCCAACTTTGGTTTAACAGATCAATTTAGGAATGGGGTAGCCCACTACTTTGGTTCAACAGATCAATTTAGGAATGGGGTAGCCCAGTACTTTGGTTCAACACATCAATTTAGGAATGGGGTAGCCCACTACTTTGGTTCAACACATCAATTTAGGAATGGGGTAGCCCACTACTTTGGTTCAACAGATCAATTTAGGAATGGGGTAGCCCACTACTTTGGTTCAACACATCAATTTAGGTTAACTTGGCTGTTTGTCCGGCTTGAGCATTTTGTAACAACAAAGATTACAAGTCATAGAAAAATACTTTTGGCTTTCAAACATACATAATGTATCCTTTAAATTGGATCAATAGGATACCCCACAAAGAATTTATTTTTGCTCACCTGTCCGCAAGCAATGAAGATGGCTGTGACAATGTTGGAGGCGTGGGCATTGAAACCTCCGATGCTTCCAGCCATGGCTGAGCCCACCAAGTTCTTGTGGACGTTGAGCTCGATGAGAGCAGACACGGAGGTCTTCAGCACGTTCTTCACCACATGTGCCCGCACCACTGCCTCACACACTACAGACTTGCCTCTCCCCTCAATCCTGTACAAGGAGATAGGAACTCCATAGAAGGCTATGCCAAGTTAACCTGCGACAGACTCGTGTCCTGTCTAATATATGATGTAATAATCATCTGCTCTGCTTCACGTTACAAAAACTAGGATGTGCTCTGGTTCTATTGGCCTCGGAGGAAGTTTTCTGTATAACATAACTTCAGCCATTCACAGCGAGGAGAAATAAATGACAGGCAAAAGGAGTCGAGGATAGAATACCATCTTCACAATTCTTCTAATCCATAAATTTCTAAACGACGATGTAATGAAAATAAGAGGGAAATCAGCTTTACCAAGAAACGCAACGATAGAAAATGAAAAAAACTTGAATTTAGCAAATTAAAATGTTCCAATGTCTCCTAAGGAATGCTTTCTTACAATAAAGCTTTCTCTAAGAAAACACTCTAAAAGGTAGGAGCACAGACTTCTGACCTATGTTTTTTCTTTCAAGTGTTCTTAAGCTTTTGCTATGAGCCAACATTTTGAGAAAAACATTTTAAAAATTTATCAACGGACTCTTGTATGTAAAATGTCCAAAGCATATATATATACATATGTATACATTCTATAAAAGTCTATAACACCTACAATACATTCTATAAAAGTCTATAACACCTACAATACATTCTATAAAAGTCTATAACACCTACAATACATTCTATAAAA
>JBDFRD010087170.1:0-13677 GCA_039654405.1 Bullina lineata
GGGGCTGTCTTCTAGTTGCTTTTCCAGCCACTCCACTGCCAGCTGGTCATCTTCGTACTGGTACACCTGCAGAGAAAGGATATGTTGAATAAGCATCTCTCAGATATGCCAACCTCATTTGAGGCTTGGAGTAATCACGAGCTAAACTCACCGTAAAATGAGGACCTAAAAGAGAAATTTAACAGAGTACAAGGATGACGCCAGAGAACGAAGAACACAACGGCAATGATATGTAAAAGCATATATTCATTGCTTCCTCGCTGTAATTTGGCGGTAATTGCCCGTAAACCGTAATTTCTGACAGCTCCCCGTAATTTCTTACGGCAAACCCGTAAACTTGGCGTGTCTGCATCTCCTAGAAAGCAAAGCTGACACTGCAACTTTAATTTCCTTTTGAGTTTTGTTAATGAACTTATTCAAGAAAAATGTCCCTGAGAATTAAACAAAGAATAATCAAAGTCGTCTCATTTCACTTGTCATCAAAATTAAATTTTTTCTTTGTATGCGGAGTTGAAACAAATTTCTTACTGACTTCAATGTGTTAATATGAACACAAAGATTTATGAGGAGAAAAATGGTCAGACAATACAAACACATAATGAATAAATATCACTAATCATCAGACAAGTCAATTTGACTCATCATCTTATTCCCTTTTGTAGTATTACCACCATCATCTCCAACAAAAAGAAAGTCGTAACAATTCCAACAGCCTATGAACACAATGTGGCGTGGTGGACTCCTAATCCAAGGGTCCAGAGTTAGATTCCTGGAGGTGACCGTGTTGTGTCCTTGGGAAAAACACTTTACACCATTTTTCATCTGCCCATCCAGGTGCTAATTGGGTACCGGCACATTCTGCTGGGGAAGTAAACCTACTGTCTGGGAGACAATATAAAAATCATCTGTTCTGCTTCACACTATTGAAACCGGGATAAGCTCCGGCTCTAAGGGACTCATGGCCTTGAAGGAACTTTACTTATTTTTTTTTATGAACTCATTACATAAGCAACAAGAACAGGGCTCACGTTGATGGTCCCCTTGCACTCCACAAACCAGCGACTGAGCATGGAGTCCAGCTGTGCTTGAGTGGCGTCGGGAATGCTTTGCTTCATCAGTTTCTTCAGGCGATGCTCCAAAAGTCTCCGCCTCAAGCGCCAGTAGAAGAACTCACGTGACTTGGCCCACTCTATCACTTGCTACAAGCAGGTGGAGTAAAAAGACCAGGAAAAAATAAAAAGATAAAATAAATAAAAAAGGAAGATTGTGATTTTATCATGTAGATATGACATGAATGTGACAGGCAAGGCACTTGCTACAAGCAGATGGAGCAAAAGGAGGAGGAAAAAATAAAGATTCTATCAGGTTGATATCAGCTACATGAATATGACAGGCAAACATTCCTCGGACTGAACTAGGTTGTCACCTCTCCAATAAAAAAAAACAGAAAAGAAAACAAACAGAACAGTTGTAAACTATGCAACTGTAAATAAATTATCACTTAGATCAGCCTTATATTGTTCTATAGGTTTACAAGACTATGATACTGTTGAATAACACAGGCATGCTTTCAACTTCTATTTTCCACTTATTCCTATGAAGTAAGACAATATCAGAGATTTGTAATTTTACCAGGCCCCAAGGATTTAAAAAGCTTTAAGTTCATTCTCTATTCTCACATTTAAAAAAAAAGAGTAAAACAAAGAAAAAAAAAGTATCATACTCCTACTCACCGTAACACAACCCTTCTCCTCCATCCTGCCTGGGGTGTCGTGAAGGTCAGCAAACTGGACAGCCACAGAGTGGTACAGAGGAATCAGCAGTTCCTCCCTCTGCTTCAAGGCCGTCTGAAGCTCCTCCTGCTTGCTAGCCTCCAGGCCAGGACAGGACAGCTGCTCCAGCAGTTCCTTCACTTTGGGATCCAACCTCCGCACACACTTTTCAACGTCTTTCCGCTTGAATTTGATTTCCACCGTGCCCTCCGCCTCCAGCACGCCACCTCTGAAGAAGAAGGGATTGAGATGTTTATGGTATGGCTTATAAATTCAAAACATAGAAGAGGTGAAACAGAAATAACTGGAAGCATCAACATTTTAAACAGATCTAATGTGAAAAAATTATCACGAAGTATCACTTAGCTTTGGACTAGACAAAGAATCTCAGCACACATCAAACACAAGTATTGAAATGCATACAGATTGTTAAAAATTAAACCATAATGACTCTTGACAGATCAATCAAAATATTTTTTTTATATATTTAACAAACACACACAAAAAAAAAGAAGAAAAAAATGTTGTTCACAGCAGTGACAAAAACTAATGTTAAACTAAATTTGTTTGTGTAGCCAGAGATACATTTCATTCTGCGAGAGAAAATCAACATTAAGCAAACCAGCCACCTATGTAGAAGATAACATAATATTATAATTTCTACACTTCTGAAACGCAAACAAGCTCCAGCTCTTTAGGCCTTATAGGCCTTGAACGCACTTCATATGCAATCCATTAGTTGTTTTTTTTTTTTGGGGGGGGGGTTAATTCTTCACACTTGCTTTTCTTCCAAACAGACTCGACATCCACACGAACCTGCTGAGGCTGTCTGCATACATCTCCATGTAATCTGGGTTGATCAGTGGATCCACCACCACCCACGACCCGCCCCGGAGTTCCCCATGGGGTGGGATGTACACGAAGATGGGCTGTGTGTATTCCCTGATGGCATCCACAATGTAAGAGCCAAACTTGAGCACTTGGTCATACATGTCTGTTAGGAAGAAAACACAGGAATGGGGAGAACAATAATTATAGAGTTGAATTATGAAACAGAATGGGATAAAGATATAATTTGGTTGTTTGTTTTTTCGGTGGTTTTGTTTTTATTGTCGCCTGTGAACATGTACATTTGGCGAAATGCAAATGAACCCAAACATCCATTCTCTTTTCACGTATTTAAGTAGATTATTTTGGCATTTTAAGTAAGACTAAAATGCCCTAGGAAGACTGACAAATTATCTAATCAACCTTAATCTGTTTTGTGATGAAAGCTCACTTCCATACTATTCATCCCATCTACAACCAAGAGCTTTAACAATGGGTGGACAAAACATCTTTCATGCTATTTGTAATTAATTCCTGTAATGACTTTTCAATTTAAATACTTTCTAAATCGCCCGGTATCAATATCAGTGAAAAACTTTTCAGTTTACACACCATTCACACCACCTGTAATCAGTACTTGTCATGACATTTCAGTTTAAGAACTTTTCATGTCACCTTTACACAATACCTGTGATGTCAATTCAGTTCACTTATCTTTCTTGTCACCTATAATCAATATGAAGATAGTTCAGTTTCAATACCTTTATAGGTAGCTGTAAAGACATTCATCAGTTTACTTACCTTTCATACCCCCTGAGAATCCTCTCCAGTTAGCAAACATGAAGAGAGGTAGCTGCTCACGAGACAGGTCCTTGATAGCCTGGGCTGTCTTGTAGGCAGAGTCTGGGAACCACACCTGTCCCGCTTGTTGAATCAGCTGACAGGAAAAGCAGAGAAAGGGGAATGAGTAATAAGTCAGGAGATGTAGGCTACAAGAAGTTTCATTTTTTTCATAATTATATTTTATGATCAATCTTTGTTTCTTTGTTCTCATTTCAAAACTAGGACAAAATATGTGTAAAATTTCAACATTTACTCTGTTTAAATTGCCACGTTGATATTGTTATAGGTGCAAAGAATACCACCATTACCTTTGATCACTGCTGAACCAATTGATCTCTACTTTTTTTTCATATCCTGAATTTAAAATTGAACAAACATTATCTCCCCTTTGACCTTTGTTCAAAATGCTTACCTGTGGCCCTTTCATATTTGAATTCTTTATTCAACATAACACATGATACAGAACAGGCACTGATTTTAATTTCTTTTGTCAAATAATTAATAAGCTTTTAATTCACTGTTTAAAATAAAACTCTTTGATTATATTCCTCAGTCAAAATGAACTGTGGTAAAAAAACTAATAAGAATTGCCCTGGAGGACTAGTCAAAACAAGGCATTAGCACTGGATAAACTACAGTTTATTCAATATTTCCAAGAAGTAAATGATAGTGGATAACGTTGTTACACATTTCCCCTCCTGTTGTACCTGTTGTACACAAGAACGCAACACATTATAAAGGCATCAAAAAGAAGAGGCTATGGAATGTATTAATAAATTCTCTTGCCACATACAACATTATTTCAACTGTAAATTGTGAACAAACAGTACTTTTCCATTCTAAGCTGGCTTATGAAATCACTGCAAATATTTAAAGCACATCAATCAGCAAGTACATCACACACTACCACTGTCAGCCTCCCTTAGCCCCAGCTCAACAAGGGAGATAACAATGATCATACCTTGGACTCTGAATCTGCATTTGCTGGGTCGGCTGGGATGTTCAGCTCCACTGTCCGCGTCTCCACAGCCACCACACCTACAGGGATCCCCCCAAGTCTGGAGATTGCAAGGGAGAGATCACTTTGTAGATCACATTACTCAGGACAGCAACGACAGGAAGGGATTATCTTGTACAGAAAGGACAAGGAAGGGATTATCTTGTACAGAAAGGACAAGGAAGGGATTATCTTGTACGGAAAGGACAAGGAAGGGATTATCTTGTACAGAAGGACAAGGAAGGGATTATGTTGTCCAGCAAGGACAAAGGATTACTGCACACAGGAAGGACAAGGAATTACTTCAGATAGGGAAAAACAAAAACAACTTTGCTTAGCATCAACAATTTTATCATAAGGACAATATAATAGGCTTGTTTCATCAATACAGGAGTAAAATATTTCAATTTAATGAATAGTACGATGACTTATGAAAACACCGAGAACACAATAAATGATAAAGGCATCAAGAAGAAGAAGAAGCTATGAAAAGTATTAATACAATAAAATACTGAAATCTTCAATTTGGATTGAAAACTTACCTGGCACGGCCAGCCACCACAGTCTGAGCCCACGGCTGCATGATCTCGTCAAAGGAATTCTTATCAAAGAAGCCTGACAACCATTTGTTGTTTTCTGAAGAAATGTTGAAAATAGAAGAGTCTAAGCATCAAGCTTTTCCATTCTGACTGAAGCTTATAAATATGTCTATGCTTTTAATACTTTAAAGAATGCGATTCACTCATTAGACTACCTTGCTGCTTTTTTTTTTTATCAAACACAATTATAATTTTACCACATACTGCTATTTCAATGACAAAATTACTAATTATTCTATTCACAAATCTAATCAATGAAGTTGTAAAAACAAATATTCTTGAACTCCAACTGAATTCTCTTTGGAAAAAATAAAAGGAAAAGGAAAAAGAAAACTACAGCTCCACTTATAAAGCAATTTTGTAATGTAAAAGTAATCACGACTACAACTTCATAACTGTTTCATTTGCAATACAAAGATTGTTCTTAATAAGTTTCACCTTTCTTTCCCGCCAGCATCCATCGAGGGTCATATGGAGCTTTGGAGGGAATGAATTCGATTGGTCGATTCACTGGATCCAGAGGAGGGAGTATAGGAAGGGGCCCATTTTGTTTCTGGAAATGGGAAATGGACCCTTTAATGTCTGGCACAATGTTTTGAGAATGGTTTACTGTACAGTTAATTTTGATCCGTATGATTTCTAAGACTATGGTTTCCTGTAAAGTTAATTTTGAACCACATGATTTCTAAGATTATGGTTTACCATAAATTTAATTTTGAACCACATGATTTCTAAGATTATGGTTTACTGTAAAGTTAATTTTGAATCACATGATTTCTAAGATTATGGTTTACTGTAAATTTAATTTTGAACCACATGATTTCTAAGACTTATTGACTCTTAACTTTATATTTTGTCCTTTATAGTTTTTACGAATAGATTCCTATGCAACTGATTTTACATTCACAGAACATAGTATAGTCTAGTATTCTTTTTTATCTGAAGATATTGAAAAAGTAAATAGTATTTAAAATGTAATAATCAGATTCATATTTATATTCATAGATTCTATCATTGTAACTGTTGTAGAAATGAATTTATAAGTAGAAGATTTTTTTTTAATTATAAACATACACTAATATCTAAAGCCATTTATATGTTTATCTAACCCAAATAGAAGCCTATTGTTTTTAAATGACTGTCAACCAAAACTTGTATCCATCAAGGTATAAATAATCTGTGCTTCTTCTCACTCACCAAAGGCATGTAAGAGAGCCAGTGAAGGATCTTGAAGACTCCATCAAAGTCATCAGGCACCACTGCATGACTCACACCATTGTTGTACATGATCTGGATTCCACCCAGCTGGCTGTTGCTGGTGTACACCTCACGACCCAACACCTGAAATGAAACAGAGACACTTTTCATACTTACATTAAATTCACTTTTAAGAAAAATAACTCTGTCATTTCCTTATTTGCAGTCCTGGATAATTCTATTTCAATATAAAAGGTTTTTAAAAGAGGATAAAAATGTAGCAGCCTTACCGATGAGGGAAAACCTGTACTTAAAATAAATTTTGCTCTTCTTACTTACTTATCTGTCCCCAACTCTACCTTTCGGTGTATGGGTTTGCTCTTCTTGTTGAAGTCAAAGTTAGATGTGTTCCCCCTTGAAAAAGGTACACAATCACACTACTGGAAACACCTTTAAAATGATTTCTTCATTGAAGATTTGTCATATTATCATAGTCCATAAAACAATTTTAAAAATGTAAGCTTCTTGAATGTAATTCAATACTATATACCACTTCCAATAACACTAACAATCATTTAATTAATGTTAACTTCATAAACGCTAAGTACAATACCATCATTACGTCAAGACATTTATTTTACTATACACTGAAGACTAGTTGACAACTCTATTGCAAAGATGTTCCAAATTTGGCAACCACTATCAAAACCCATATATGTATTTTACTTAACACAGAAGATGTATTTACATTAATCCTAATAATAAAAAATACATTCTCCCTCCTTTTCTTCATAACAAAAGCAAAATGAAACACAAACATTAACATCTCAAAGCACAGATGTTTTTCTAAGCTTGCTTTTATTACTGACCTTGTTCAGAGCACCTGCTCCAGTAAGGATGATGGTTGAGTTTTCCACCTGGATGACACGCTGACCAAGACGTACCAGGTAAGCGCCAATTCCAATTGCACGACAGGACACCTTTGACGACAGAAGGAAAATGCATTCACAACCTTTTATTTTGAAAAACCTCTAACCTTGCACTGCTAAAAAAAGGAAAATCTTTAGTAAAAAAAAACACCTGTTTTACATGCACAGGATCATATGACTTAAGCATAACCAAGACACGTAATTTATGTTAAATTAATACAGGAAAATATTTTTGAAATGTATGGTAAGCTCCTCTCTCATAACATTTCAGACCCTGAAGTTCATTGTTTTGTAAAGGAAGCAAATGTTAATAATCTTGATATTCCTGTACTGTTCATGTTCAAGAGGCCAAGGCATTTTGCATTATCTGTCAACATGAACTTTTGCATTTTATGCATGACACACAGGACAATTTGATTTATTCTGTACAGTTGAATTTTTTAGATACAAAAAAAGACAGCGTTGCATGAGGAGTGATTTTACATTTCATCAGTAAATTGAAAAACATCTACTAACCAAATTGATTGTGATGACCTCGTTGTAGGCTTGGGAGGTCTCTCCTGCAATCATGCCAGCCATTCTGAGTGATTCCACACCAATTCCATCTTCTTTTCCTGGAGACAAAATAAGATAGAAATAGAATGTATGCAGATTCACTGTAAAGGTATTATACACTTCAGCCTTTGAGAGTGTACAACTAAACACTAGTATGCCATACAGACACAAGAAATATAGTATCAAAAGATTTTGTTTGTGTTGTGTGCGCGCGTGTGTGTGTGTGTGTGTGTTTTGGGTTTTTTTATTTCCAAAATGTCAATTCTTGTTTTTTTTTGTTTTTTTAAAGAATTTGTAAGGTATTTTGAGAAATATCTTCACAATGCAATACTGTGCTTGTCAAATGTTCTACTGAAGAGTATAGATTTGTGTATAACAATTTCCTATTAATTCAACAAACTAATCTGTGAAATATCTATCACAAAATCCTTGACATTTTGTAATAATCATTGATTTTCTTTGACAAAATCCTAAATTTTGTGCACAAATATCTTTTCTTTCAGCGTTCTTTTTCAGAAATTCTAAACAAACATTAAAACTGTGAGATAGCAAAAATTAATGTCCAATTTCACTTTTACACGTATCCCACAATAATCTCCCTCAACACTTGACATACCTATAATGTCTGTGATTTTGTAACGGGACTCTCCCTCATCTTCTATGAGCTCTGCCCGCACTGAGTTGACCATGCTCACTTTTTTGAAGTCATCAGGACGGAGATACAGATACTTGAAGCCCTGAAAGATGATTCAAACGTTTGTTTTGAATAAATATTCATTCTAGAGAATTTCTGTTTTTTCTTCTACGAGACTGACTTCAATATTAATTTTTAAGAGTCAACAGTTAAAATCCCAGCAAAATAAATAAGCCACTCAATGAATAATATGTTCTTTGACAAATGAACTTAAGTCACA
Organism: Bullina lineata; assembly: GCA_039654405.1. Taxonomy (NCBI): domain Eukaryota; kingdom Metazoa; phylum Mollusca; class Gastropoda; family Bullinidae; genus Bullina; species Bullina lineata. The sequence goes on from JBDFRD010087170.1 coordinate 8,635, forward strand.
CTTCTAGATTGACAAAACGTCCCTTACTACATAATCAACATCACTCATAAATAAGGTTACTTGTTAGTGAAGAATACATTTTTCTCCAGATACGAATCTACCTTTTCCACTACAGCAAAAATCTAACACCTCTCATTTAGTGTTAATTATATCACTCACTATCAGACACGCCAACCCCATTTGAGGCTTGGAGTAATCACGAGCTGAGCTTGCTGTGAAATGAGGACCCAAAAGAGTAATTTTATGGTGTACAAGGAAAACACCAGAGGACGAAGATAGCAACAGCAATGAGATTTAAAAGCATACATATTCGCTGTAATTTGCCATAACTGTGCATAAACCATAATTTATGATGCTCCCCGTAATTTCTTACTGCGAATCCGTAAAGTTGGCATGTCTGCACTATGTACCAGTGTTGAGATTTACTGAATCACGTTTGAGTCTCATATGAATGGGTGAACTGTTTTACCTTCTCTGGGTCCTTAGGATCCTGCCAGGCTACTCGGAAAATGTGCTTCAGTTCTTCAGCCATGCCAAGTCTGGCGCCACTGTTGGCCGACACATACACCCTGGGCATGCCCAGCTTTCTGGACAGCTCTGAGGCTTTCTGTTGGTTTCAATGGAGAAAGGATTGAAGAGAAATAATGAAAATTCTCTCCCAATAAAAGGAATCTTCAGAAGTGAGTAAACAAAACAAACAAACAAAATTAATAAATCAGTCCACTAAAAGAAATAAATAAATAAGCTCCCACATTGCTCTTGCCTAGAACCTTTACAAATGGATCAAAAATTGTCAAACCTTAAATGTTAAAAGATATAGGCTTGGTAAATAAAAAAAAGAAATAAAATAATATATAGATCTAAATAATAAATAAATAAATCCATTTTTTTTTTAAAATAGGTGCTTCAGTAAATATGCAATTCACAGTAAACTGGTACAAAAACGAGAGAAGGTAATGAGTGCAAAAAAGACCAGGAAAAACAAACTGAGAGAGCCATTTACCTTAAACAACAAATCCTCTTGGGGCCCAAAGGATCCAATCTTGAAGGTCATGTCATTAGCAATGAGAATGATTTCCCTGCCAGCAGGGAACTCTGGCGTCTTCAGGGTCATCTTCCAGGCCACCATTCCAATCTGAGAACAGGGACAAGAACAAATCTTGAAACAAATTACACAACACACACAGAAAGAGTTTAACTCTGGGTTTGCCTTCTGTACTCACTTGATAAAAGTCATTACAGGTTGAAGCTCCTGTCATGGACAGACAAACATGTTTTAACACCGTATGGACCACTGACGAGAATACTTGCAAACGTCGGCCATTGCTTTCAGACCACTAATGAGTATTCTCGTGTATCGGGTGACCAAAATCTAAAGCGCTCCAAATTTTCTCTATTTATCCTTCTTAGTGCTTACTTTAAAATTTTGGAAGTGATAAGTACTCTACTGAGAAAGCAAGGTACGTGGCTCATCGCACTAACAAAATTCAGGGTCAGTGTCAGGCTGGTCACTAAGGTGTTAAGCATCACACAGTGTTCCTTGGGTGTCACACCTTGCACACCAAGACTTAATGAACATAACCTGTGAATCACTGTGTTGCATTAAAAAAAATCAGCTTACCTATTGTCCTATTCTGTTCGACTTCTTGAGCTGCCGTAAAATCAGTAGTAAAATAAAGAAAACTGTTTACGTACATTTTTGAACAACCCCTAAAAATTCCCAGTTAAAGACATTCAGAGATTTGTATGCATAGAAATTTCATTCAAGATACTTGAGTACTGAATAAGCTCAGCAAATGCAAGAGGCATACTCTGATTAACTTCTCTTTCACTAAAAGCTATGGACAAACCAAATTGATGATAACCACTCTGTCACAAAAACAAAATGTTTCATCTTTCTTATCAAAAGCTCCTACTAATCTCTCAGTCTTGTGCTGTTCTTCAAAACTATCTCCACCTTACATTCCAAATATGGCGATTGATTCCCATCATTTGTAAAGAAATAGGGGTAGGAAGGACTCACCTCATTCTCCCCTGGCAGTCGATTCTGTGTGCACAGGTGGTTGTGGCTGTCCAGGACTAGCTCTGTGTGAGAGATGATGTCCACAGGCATCGCACCTGGATCTTGTTTGGTCAGCTTCAGGTGAACCTCCCACAGTTTTAACAGAGCCTGTGGTGACAGGATTGATAAGACAGTCAGATAATATCTATTTGAAGTAACTTCTAGACAACATATTTATTGACTGGCGAGAACCTTTTGCATTTTCAGCATTGGTATGAATTGACTTAATCCTCTTCATTCCCGGAGGAGCATAAGGCTGCACAGCATTGGTATAAATAAGCATTAAAAATGATAAAATCTCTATGACTTTTATGGACAAACACAAACTTACAGAAGATCTTTTTCAATGTTCTCTTTTACATGGAAACCCAAAAGACATAAATTATGAGCCTTTCTTTTTCTCAAATAAATTACGAAATAAATAAGAAATTCTCATCCTAAACTATCACGAACACTCTTTTCCTTTTTTTCTTTTTTCCATTATAATATCATTTGTACTACAACAGAAACTTCCACCATTTTTTGTTACCTGTCTGAACATTTCTGGGAAGTCATAGACATAAGTAGTGCCTGATGACTGTGCCTGGTAGCGCTTCAGTTGCAGGTGGTCCTTTGTCAGGTAAGGAGTGCTGATCAACAGGCCATGAAGGGAACCCTGTTTCTCCCCATAGGCCTCAAACATGATCTAGGAGAAGGAAAATAATTCAGTTATTAACTATTCATAAAAGACTGATCTTCATAAAATGGACTAAAGTTCTATCTCCAAAACAGTTTAATGTCACCCTTGCTTTCTCTTGCTGGCAAGAAGACCAGACACACACAAAGAGTGAGGAAAGAGGAGGTGGACAGTTTAAAAGCGCAAAGGAAATGAGTGCATCATAGAGTGCAAGCAAAATACAGAAATAAAGGAATAATTCATATTATTTCATACATCAGAAGTTTGCTGTAATTTATTCAACAAAAGAAATTATTTTACAAGTTTTGACTGTAGGTTACTCATAAGAAACTACAGCTTTTCGTTAGTGACAATAATTGTCAATTTATGATTTGGTTACAGAAACCGACATTAGCTGCAGACAATATTCTGTCCTGATTACTGAGACATGACATACAACACCATGTGAAAGTGTATTTCTCTAACCTGGCCAGTACGTGGATCCTTGACTTCTCTGTACAAGCTGATGTCCAAGTAGTAACCACTCTCATTAGTAATGAACACTCGGATTGGGAAGCTGGCTCCACCATTCACATTGGTGATTCTGTGAGAAAAATTTGTGAAACATTTTTAAAACCTGATCTCCATATGTGGTATATATATTTGTTAATTTGTTGTATTGTCCTTAAGCTAGCTTTATATGCTTCATTTATCCTTATATGTCCTTCAGAAACAGCCATCACTAAACAGAAGTCATATTTTCTTGTCACTCTTCTTTTGAAAAACTAAGAAGAATAAACTGAAGAAAGAAAACATAAACTATGATCTGATAACTATGACATATCAATTCTCTGTTTCATGTAATTTAATAGCATTTGGAGAAAAGAGTAAACTAAAGTAAATGGATTATGAGTTTCGTAAATTCCACAGTTCAAAGTAAAAATCTAAATAATTGTTTAATTGTTTGCTGTATTCCAAGTGTTTTTGTTTGAATTATTTAAATCACATCATCAAGATACAACAACCATCATCGTTATTATCATCATCATTATTGCCATCATCATCATCATCATTATCGTCATCATTATCATCATTACCACCACTCAGTACTGCAACACTCCGGCTTGCCCTACCTGATGGTGAACTTGAGTTCAGCGTTGAGGACTCTCAGTTTCCATAGGCGAGGGCCATAGCGCATGATCATGTTCCTCACAGTCTCCACAAGCTGGGGATAACCATTTCACGCACAAAAAACTGATTTGAGTACAACCTAAGTGTTGTTGTCACTGTTATCAATATTGCCTCAATCTTTGGAAAAAGAAACTATTATTTCCTATTACTCAGGTGGCATAATAAGACTACCATGAAATGTCATTTATTTACTAACTGCAAATTTAACATTTTAATTGTCATCATAAAATAAACTGTTTTTATCAGATTCAAAAAATGTCAATAGCCTTTGTTATGTTACTATAATCTATGGAATATAGAAGCACTTAGCATACATATTGCAATGATAATAATATCTCTTTTTTAAACAATCAATGAGACATTTAGTTATTTTTTCCGAATTCTTTTTTTTTTCTTGTTAACTTCACTATATCCACCATAAAACAATATTCCCAACTTTCCACCCTGCTTTTGATGACCAAATATTCACAAAACAAAAGCAGTATGTAAGCAAAACAAATCAATGTGAATAAACAAATCACTCACCTTTCCTGGCTCGGTTAATGTCAAAGTTGGAACAAAGTTGAGGAAGATGTGGTTGCAATCAGTCTTCTTGGACTGCAAGAAAAACAATTAAAAGTTTTAATTAGCTATGATAGAAGAATGGCTTCACAATTTGGTCAATCACAACTCAAAAAAAAAGTTCCAATGATCTTCTGTACACCAGTTTATGATTTCATCATCATCATGATTTTATTGGTGCCTTTTGGCAAATGAGGCAGCACCATGGGCACATAATTTTGGACATTACAGCAACTTTGGCACTGATTGTCACATGATCTTTCTGGCTCTGAGTTTACTCTCAATGGTATACCTTCAACTCTCTGTGTCTGCCTCTTTTTCTTTTCCCTAATGGAGTCCTTCACATGTAGGTTACATACAGTGATTGGGCAATTTTTTATAAGTTTATTTTCCACAAAACTATGAACGTTTGTTAATAACGTGAGAAGGAAGTCAGCACTTGAAATCAGTAGACACAAGTGATATAAAAAGCAAATTGCAAATTTAAAAAATGATACATAAATAGAGAGAGAGAGAGAGAGAGAGAGAGAGAGAGAGAGAGAGAGAGAGAGAGAGAGAGAGAGAGAGAGAGAGA
>JBDFRD010087280.1:0-13676 GCA_039654405.1 Bullina lineata
GTTCCACTTCACGCTACCGAAACCGGGATAAGCTCCGGCTCTATGGGCCTCATTGGCCTTGAAGGAACTTACTTTTTTATCATTATTGTTATATTATTTTAATTATTATACATTGCCAAACATGTCTTTCAATCCCTCTTCTGACCAAAGTAACAAAAAGAAATCTCACATTTTATTTCCTCCCTTCCTCTACCTTCCAGGCCAGGCCTTACCATACGGTCACTATGTTGTCATAGTTATAGCCTATGATGCACAAAATAACTCAGCTGAGTGCGCTTTTGATGTATTTGTTCGGAGTAAGTACGATCTTTATTATTTTTTAGTTGACAAGGAAATTTATCAATGGAAAGTTTGTAAAATGAAACATTGTAAGGCTCTTTTCCTTCATCTTTCACTTCATCTTTCATTCGTAATATCTCTCTTTTTCTTTTTCTCTTTCTCTCTCCTATAATCTTTCATTTTCTTGTTTGTTTTTTTAAAACTCTGTTGCATTCATCACACTTTTTTTTGGTTTCTTTCCTCCTTGTTTCGGCCTTGTGTCCGTCCCTTCCATGACCTGGGTGGACAAGCAGCACTTTGGTATCTCCTCTTGCCGCCAGCCCTTCTTTCTCAACAGAAACAACAGAAAATAATTCAGAATAATTATTTGCTCAGCTGTTTTTTAATTTGATAATGCTTTTACTTGAATGAAAAAGATGTAAATCTAATAGCGCAAAATGAGATCTTAAATAAATGGGTTTTTCTTAATGTATACTGGTGACAGATTTTTTTAAGAGCCAACGATATTTAAAAAGTATTTCAGTATATATATTGTATTGTTTTGTTTTTCTTTTACCTTTCCAGGATTTGAGTGTACTGAGCCTCCCCCTCCAATGAATGGTGCACGTGTATGTGGGGAGTGGCACCATGGAAAATACTGTGTGCCCACCTGCCTTCCAAATTTCCTGTTTGTCACACCTGTCCCTCCCTTCTATCGATGCGGCCATGAGGGAGTTTGGGATCCAGCCAATGGCGAGCCATTTGCTTTTCCAGCATGTGCTCGTAGGTATTTTTTGAATGCGTATGACACCTTCTTGGTAGGTCTTTGCTTGCGTCAGTCTTCAAAATATCACAACCGAAGGGCAAGACAAACATAGAAAATAAAAATTATAGACACAAGAACTGCAAGAAGTATGTCTTTTGGTTTGCTTACATTGTGAGAGAATTAAAAAAAGGAAAGCTTCATTAGTCACATTACCTTGTTTAGTTTTGACATGAAGTGCAATAATATGTGAAACATATTAGGTTTCATAAGCCACAGAATAATTGTGTTAATCAGACTTCATCTAGTAAGCTAGGTCGGAATTGAATAATAATGAATATTAATAAACCTCCTGCCTATTATACAATGTGATAACAGTATTCAACAATGTAATAAAAATACAAACAGAAAGGGAAAAAGAGACATTCTTTCATAAACTACTTCAATATTCATATATATACCAAATATATTCTTATAAGAATAACACTTTATTGGGTTGTTTTTTTTAACAGCATTCTAAGGCCTATTTAAATTTATACTGGCCAGAACCAACTTAACAAATTTTATGTCAAAATTCACATATTTTACAGTTATGTTCTCCCATCCAAGACTTCCCAAATTTTATGAACTAATCTTAGCCATCCATAAGTTTATTAGAGTAGAATATCATGTTATTCCATTGTCAAGAAAATCTGTATAAACACATATTTTATATTTATGTAGCCTTGCACAATACTGAATTTATTATTGTTTCTACTCAGGGAGCTTATTGTATTATTGACTTTGTAGTCCATGATTTGGTTCTCATTTTACTACCGTGAACCTCGGATATAACAAGGTTAAGGAGTCCAACTTAATGTCCTTGGTGACTCCGAAGTCTCGTGGAATACAAAGTCACAGGAACAGTGACTAAAGGATACACAATCATTGCACCTCAATGAAGTCAACTTATAAATCTCCATTAGGTTTTAGCACAATACATTGAAGTTCATCGGTCCAATAAAATTGACTTAACCAATCGTCAAACAATAGGCCACCCCCTTTCACTCTCATCAAGCCAAGTCTAGGCCCCTGAGGATAGGCCTAGAAATCTATGCACTTTTGATATCCACCCAATGCAATAGCATCGGCATCCATGTCATACTCCTGTCACTATCGCCCCTCTCCTTACTCCCCTCCGCACCTGCAATTTGATGGGTGAAGCCCCCAGCCCCCTCACTGCCATTCACTCTCTATGCAAGCATCCGCGCACCTTGACCTACTCATTGACATGTTGAGTTGGTATTGTCTGTTGATGTAATAAACACAGAGGAATCACCTTAACAAGAATAGATCTCATTTGTCTCTGTGCCAGATTGGGATGAGAGGACTTAATTTCAAGATAATAACCTTGTTGTAGCCGAGGCTGATAGATTTTGCTACTTGTTTGATCAGAGGTACAAGGGCAAAAAACACGTCATAAGTAAATTGAATTTTCAGATAAACAACTTCAATTTTGTGGTCTTTTTCACCTGTGATCAGAAAAAAAAATATTTTGCTATTAAGGGGGGAGTGCTACACCTTAGGGTACACATCTTTAATTTTTGTTCCAGGAAGCCGATACTTAGTGTGTATTGATATTGACATAGAGATTCCAAAACAAGTGTCAATGTTTGCCTTAGCACTTTTGTTGTTATAGAAACAGTGGCCATCTCAATTTTAGAGACTATTTTTAAAACGCTAAAGCTCTGAAGTTTGCCAACATAATATCTCAAAACTACATACGGCAGCCCAGCTTGCGTTCCTTTAAGACATGTAACATGCTTTTGTTGATTTCTGTATTAGTTTTTGAGAATAAAATGTTTTGAAAAAATTGAAACTCTGGAAAGATGAATAACATCAATTGTGCAGCAACATACTGTCACAAATATATACTAAAATAACAAAATATACTAAAGATATAAAGAAAACCCTCTGACACAATGTTCACACCTTCTTGCACTATAACTATACCAAGTTTCAACCAAATATACTGACAAATTCTTGAGCTTTAGGAAAATATGTGTCAATAAACAGTTACTTCGAGAATAACCAAATAAAGTGAAGATTGCATTTTAATATTGTTTTAAAACAAATTCACTGCTCTAAAACAATCCAGCTTCATAGCCTAGGCTCTCTTCATCCCGGAGAGTGTCCTCTTCTGCTTTTTTGGTGGCTGCCTGTCTCTTCTGCCTCCTGGCATGTTCTCGGCCCTCTGCTGTGGAGATGCTTTGCCGAATACATTTCATTTCACTCTCGGGCTTGTCGAAGTCTTACTGTATTGTCTCTGGAAGAAACACTAAACACAGCATTACAATCGGCACCTCCTTCAGGGCCATACTTGAATTCTGTCACGGCAGACAGCAGAGAAAAGGTCACCCTTGGAGCGGAATGAAAAAGTGTTTTTGAGCATCCTCACTGAAGGATGGAGTTGTGTGCAGCTGGCATCTGCTGAGAAGTTTCTCATCAGACAGATGTTGATATAATATAGGCCAGATGTGCTCAAGAATTCTGTCGAAGTGCAGAAATGTGCGTATGTGATTTTTATGGTCCTCTGGAAACTGACCACGGGCGATGGTAAAAGCACCAAGATGTGTCTCCAGGGGTACATCAGTGGTGTATGGAGGACAGTATAACTTTGTGCATTTCTGCCGGTGTGTGGTTTCCGTATTAACGTTTTGACTGTGGTTTCCATATTAACTTTTTGCCTAACGTTTTGACTGTTGTTTCCCCATTAACTTTTTGCCTAATGTTTTGACTGTGGTTTCCCTATTAACTTTTTGCCGAATGTTTTGACTGTGGTTTCCCTATTATATTTTTGCCTAACGTTTTGACTGTTGTTTCCTTATTAACTTGTTGCCTAAGGTTTTGACTCAAATTGCATTTTTGATTCGCACAGGTACTCATCCACCAGCTCACATAATCTTTGGAGGGGTTCGATTTAAAGGACCATCATGCTCAGATCAGTTTGAGAAGAAACTGCGCAACAAACTGGTTCGGATATTGACGCAGCTGGACAAGGTGTTGAAGCTGTGCAATGATGATGAACAGTGTGACTACAGGCAGGGAGTAACTGTGCTTTGTGAAGATGAATCTTCTGACAGTCTCCGTGCTGCTTCATATCGTTTAAGAAGAGAAGCTTCTGACAAAGGGATGTATCATGTACATCTCAATGTTTCTCAAGTCAGGTGAGTATGTTCCTAACTTCATATAGTGCAAACAAACCTGCAGGGAAGCTGAAAAATGCAAAGTGGCAAACACTATCAAATGAAGCTATCCTGTAAAAATACATGAAGACAAACCTACGTTCGACATTACTGTCTTCGAAGACAGTAATATTGAACGTTGGTTTGTCTTTGTGTATTTTTATGCGATAGCTTCATTTAATTGTGTTTGCTACTTAACTTCATTTAGCTTATTCATGAAAGCCTTTCACTCTTTGAAAGGTATAGGCTGCAGACAAGCGATTACCAAACACCTTTATCTTGGACAATCCTTGATATTCATCATCCCAGGTGTGTCCCAAGTTGTGTGTGTCCTCACTCGGACAGCACTTCCATGTTCCTCATGGCCTACCTCTCACTCAATCAAAAAGACTTGACAGATAGTGGGGGAATTTACTGAATTCTTTCTTTTCATCTTTGGTTGTTGACTTTCACGCATTGTTCGTTTGAAGATGCTCCATTATCTCTCAAGATGTGGATTGGTTTTTCTTTTGTCCTTTTTTCTGTAAAATCTGTCTACTGGACGGGTTGTTAACCCCTTGACTAACTTCAACCTAGGTTCTTTCTCAGGAGTTACAACCTCACTTGCCATTTAGTCACGCCTTTCAACACACTAGCATCATATTAGCCCTATTCTTATCAATGCTGGGAACTGCAAGGTTTACGTAGCATAGTGCTTAGAGTAATTACTGCAAAAGACTTTGTTTCAACATTTGCTCACTTTACACTTAAAAACTGAAAAACACCAAAATTTGTGAAGAAAAAATAAGTGCAATCAAAGTTTTTCAGTTATCAAAACTTGAATGTTTACAAAGTGATTGTATATTATTTCTCCTACTTTAGAGCAACTTCTTAAGAGAAAACTCAGATAGGAGAAATCTTTTTTTTTTAAATGTGATTAATACATTATATGATTATATAGTGGAAAACTGATATTTATCCGTTAGAACAGTGCTTCCCAAACTTCACTTATACGTGACTCCATTTAGTAATACCAAACTACAATGATGACCCCCCCCATACACACACACACACACACATCAGACCTTTCTAAGATACAAAAAATATACTGTTTTTCAAGTACATATGTAACCAAGATCAAATTTTATTTTAGATGTACAAAATGTTTATAATGAAAGAAAATGATTAATGTTTATTAACAAGAGAGTTTATTTAATCATGTATGTCAATGAGAAGGATATGCCAGATTTAACATACATGACCCTAAGAAAAAAGTCTGATGGCCACAGTTTGGAAAACACTGATTTAGACCAAACTTGGAAACGTGTGATAAATAGTGTGTGTTATATTATGTGAATTTATTAAAGGTCTTTTGATACAAGAAAACGTGAACAACCCCAAAAAACATAGGCTAACAATAGTTCCTGCTTGAACCACAACTGACCCTTGGTGATGTCAGATTGGATCAAGAGACGTAGGAGTCAACAGTCAGTGTTAAGCTCACTGGAAAGTGCGATGCTCTTCTCTAATTCTGTTCTTTGGCAATCGCATGCACTGTGTGAATGACAGAAGGGTGAATAAGATTCACTGACTGCTGCAATTGATCAGCTCAGTTCACTAAGATTTGAGAGGCTAAAAACCCACTTTCTCTGCCAACTTGACTGATAATAAACAATAAGCATGTTAACTGCATTGAATGGGTAAGTTTAAGCATATGAAAAAAATAAGTGTAAGCAATCATAAAGGGCTAAAATTAGGATCTGTGTAGGTTTTTTTAACCAGACAATCATGTATTTCATTACATTGACACTTTCCTTTGTATTTGTAAAGTATAATACATTTGTAGTAGATGGAATATACTTGTAATCGAAAAAAAAAACCCAAAACTTAAAATTGAATTAATAACAGCTGTCCTGACAATGAGCTATTTCCAGGCCTACCAATAAGACAAATGTTATAAACAAAGTTTTCCCCATCCGTCATAGGAAATTTGGTTTATTGCTGCTCAAAATAGGCACTGGGTTGTTTTTGTTTTCTAGTAAATACAAGGTGCTGTTTGGAAACAGGAAGTATTTACAATAATATCCTCGTGTGGAACTTAGCTTACGGCAACCATCTAGCCCAAACTGAAAGTGCCTCTTGCTCTAGATAAAGAATGAAGTGACACTGAGGGGTGAACCAATCAGTCACACAAGGCAAAAAAGCAGTTGTCATAAGCCAGTAGCCGTTAAAACTGATTTAAATGAGACATTACATGAAGGGATCAAAGTAGTGAGTTGATACACAGACAATTTTGATTTGCGGTGTGAAAAGTGATTTTTGATTTTCCTTGTCTGCAACCTCATTGTGTGTTACAAAGTATCATATTCTGAAGCAAAGTATTTTTTTTTACTCATTTGTATTGCAGGCCAGAGATAGAATCTGTTCCTGAGGGGATAGTGCATGCCATCAAGCACAATAGTCCTGTGGAGGAGTTTGAGCTGGCTTGGGTTGAACTTAAAGTGGGTGCTCAGTGTTACTGGCCAGCTGTGTTAGTCCATGATGACACTGGACAGCAAAGATGTTGTAAGTGTGTGTGTACAATATCATGAAGTCCAGAGTTTCATAAGACCACGCATTTTGACTAGAACATTTTTTTCATTATTCTTTAAAGATAGACATATCCAATTTTTATCTTTTTTTTTTTTTCCTTTTCATCGTATGAAGGATAAACCTTTTTCCTTTCTTTCTTTTTGTTTGCCTTTTTTCTTTTTGTCCTCCTTCCCCTAAGTCCAAACTCTTTGGGCACTTGAAGTAAAAAGAAAAACATTTCTGCTTGTTTTGGCGATATCAAAACAGATAATAATTTTGCAGACCTGTTGTAGCTGAAATATGTTACCAAGTTTGATTTGTTTAAGAAAATTGAAGTTGCAAGGGAACAAAAAATTCATATTTTGTCATAATTAATTCTTCTGGTTGTTCTTTCAGCACCCAAAGCTAATGCTTGTATTTGGAAATAAAAGGAAAATTAAATTGTTCATGCTGAGAACTTTTCTTTAGGAATTATTTGTTCAACTATCAATGCTCAATCCAAGACCATTTACTACTCTTCATTTCATTTGACTGTCAATATTTTGCATTTTTATTCCCATTGTCTCGACTGAAAGGCTAATTTGTGAAAATGTTAAAAATCATGGGACAAAACTCACCAGAGTATTGGTTTTCTTTTTAATGCAACCAGTGGACTGTCCGATGGGTCACTACGTCACTGCTGACCAGGTGTGTGTGCCTTGTCCACAAGGATGGTACAGTGATCAGCTGGCACAGACGGCCTGCAAGAGGTGTCCCAACAAGTCCACAACCCACAACTCTGGAGCAGTCTCAGTGTCAGATTGCAAAGGTGAGTCTAGCAAACAGGATTCTGTGGTGGCCTTTCGATGTTTTCTCACACAAGCGGGAAATTATGAAAAAAAAAGGGAACCTTTTAACAAAAAATATCCTACTTCTTTTCTCTATTCTCTCTATCTTCTCTCTTCACCCTCTTTGTTCCTGGAGGAGCATAGGACTGCAACCACTGCTCGCTAATGGACACAGTTCTGAGCATTTTTCTTCATCTGGGGCCATGAAAATCCAGTAGTTTTTGGCTCATCTCCTGTGCATTTCCTCCATGTTTTCTTTGGTCTTCCAACTCTCCCCTTCCCTTGTGGATTCCAGTCTAGTGACAGCACTGTCTTTCGATTTTACCCGGAGGCTTTCTCAAGGTGTGACCAATCCAACCCAATTTCCTTTTTCTAATATCAATATTGATTTCTTTTCTCTATGAATCTAATTTGCTTCTGTGGAAATAATTCTAAAAATATTAATTAAATGCATAGGTATTTGAACAAAATGTTTCAATTATCTCTTTCCTGTGTTGTTCTAACAATTCATCTTGGTTTTCTTTTTCGCACCTTCCGGTTTTTATTTTCAAGTTGTCTATGGCTATCCCCTTTTTCTCTTCCTAACTCCTCATTCTTGATTGTTTCTGATGAAACTATATTTGCAGGATATGCCTGTAGAAACTGTCAATAAATGTCTGCATTTTTCTTATACTTGACGTGATGCACCATATTTCTGAACCATACAGTCATACTGTCTTAAAATGATAGTTTTTTGAAGATTATGTCAACTTCCCCAGTTTTCACACATTCTTTACTTTGTCTTGCCTCTCCAATCTTTATGTATGTTCTTCGAATATTTGAACCATACCATTAAAAAAGAAATAAAATAGCTACTTAGTAAGTGTAAAGTAACTCAATTTTTTTCACTGATACATTATAATTAATTCTTATGTAATTGACAGATAGACAGAATCTAACCTGGATAAAGTATCTTTTTTAAGAAAATGAGTGCTCAAATTATGGACCTTTTGAGTCAAACCCAAGCTCATTATGTGCCATAGTGGCACTGTTGCTTGTCTCGTGGATTTTATTTTTGCCTTAGATTTTTTCAGTGGAAGTATCTTACTTTATTTTCCAGATGTTTGTGACCCTGGCAGCTTTTGGGACATAGATTTGTCAGTGTGCTCTTTGTGTCCGAGGGGCCAGTTTCAGTTGAAGAAAGGCCAGACAAGCTGTAACATTTGCCCTTTAGGCATGACTACAGCTTCTGCTGGAGCAAGGAGTTCTGAAGATTGTTTAGGTTGGTACAATACTGATTGGAAATTTAATATATCTATAGGTATCAACATAATACAATGATTTATAACAATCTTCGACTGTAAGTAAAGACAAGTTTGGTAAAAACATCTTTATTTCTGTATCATTTCAATGATCAAGGTGAATTATATTAGAAGAGTACCCCATCCTCTAGAATAAGAAAATGACACACTGATGCTATGCTCATCTTCTCTTTGTTTTTTTTACAGTTCTAGAACAATATGCTTTATGCAGTCTACGTCTAGTCACAGTCAATATATGTTCCTTGCTCAAGGATTTCTGATGCACTTAGTGTTCTATCTTTGCTATCACAGACCATAAGAATAATCCTGAAGATAAAATTTATTTGACTTCAATTTTGTTGCTTTCATGCGTTTCTACACATAATAGATAATTTTGTATGTGGGGGTTTCATTACAGATTTTTACAAAAATTACATGTAATCTGAGAATTTTACTGGACACGACCGTGTTCCAAGGAAGATATTATAATATGTTCAAGTAAAAAAAGGTGCAAAAAGTAGATAAAGGCTGCAGGGAAGCTGTACAATGTAAATGGAAATCACAAGTAAAAAGAATTATCCCGAAGAAAACAAGAACAAACCAACGACATTTTCTGTCTTCGAAGGGAACAAATAATAACAACAAAAAACAGTCACACGAAAGAAGAGAAGACAGAAAAGAATAAGAAGAAAAAGCTTACCTTGATGCCCAGATTTGGAAGGCGAGAAGGGGAAGTAGTAGGTGTAAACAACGCAAAGAAAGGAGCAGAGAGTACAGTACGTCAAATGAGACGTAAAAAGAAGCTGGTGTGAAAAATAACTATATAGAGAGAGTAAATAAAAGTAGGAAATAAGAAGCTACATGCTCAGGGAGGTGTACTAGGTTGTAAGAATGATAATAAGGAAAATAATAATAATAATGAATAATAATAATAATAATAATAATAATAATAATAATAATGGGAGCAAGAGCCTCTGCGGTATTGGGCTTCACGAGTTAAGAAGTAAAATTTTGACAATCAAAACACGTGAAGGATTGGCGATTGATATACCTGGATTGCTAGTTTTGTGTATTTTTGACACCATGTAAAAGCAGGGTGACCCCAAGTCACTGTCAGCAAGAGAACATTTTTGGCAGAGGAGTGAAGCTTGTTGTCTATAAAATTATCCAGAGTATTTTTCACTACCCTGTTGTTGCTGAGTAGTTTATCAGCCTCACAAGTTATGTAGAACTGACTGCTCTGGAGCTGTTTTTGACCTTCTAAGATGTAAAGGTTTTTATCTCAAACAACAGCACCACCTTTGTCAGCAGATTTGGTCACAATGTCAGATCTAGCACGGAGACGATGGAGAGCTTGTAGTTCTCCTGCTGACAAATTAGGTTACACTCTTATTTTCCTAATTTCTTCTTTCACTCTAGACCTTTGCTTTGACTGATTAAAAAAATGTCAGCATAGAGATTGTCAGAAATGCTTCTTAACTAACTTTTCGGGATGTCTTTCAAGAATACAAATTCTTCTGTGGGACATTCATTTGGAAAGGTCAGGGGTTTTTTTTGTTTTTTTTTTGTGGTGGCGTTTTTTTTTTTAGAATTTCATATAGATCTAGTCTTCTACAAAAATGCTATCCAAGAAACACATCTATTTATAGAACTTTGTGCAGTGCACTGGTTTGAAATATTGATCACTTTCTGGAAATATTTTTGTGAGTTGTTAGGTTAGAAAAGAAGTTCTTATAAAGGACAAGCATTCCTGATGCTTAATTATTTTTTTGCATACAATTATTAAAGAAATGGTTATATTTATGTTTTAAATAATTTGCTATAAATTAAAAAAAAAAAAAAAAAAAATGCGATCCACTCAAGATGCCTCAGATTTAATTTGATGCTCTTACTCATGTCTGCTGTAATGGATCTGCAGTGATGTGTGTAGCTGGTCAGGAGGTGGGACCAGGAGGAATGTGTGTGCCATGTCCTAGAGGCTCATACAGGGCAGCTTCTGGCCCTCCTGTGTGTGTAGCATGTCATCACAGCAGGACAACGGACACGGATGGAGCTGTGTCTGAGTTGGAGTGCTCTTTGGGTGAGTATGACTTGCTTTATAGGAGTTTATGTAATGTGTTCTCTGAGTTTTTACAACTTACTATAGAAATGAATAGTGCCTTTTCTAGAGTTAATAGTATGTGCATTGTGGCTTTGTATTCTTTGCTAAGAGTTAAATGCACATTTTTGTGAGGTGGGTTTACTTGTTCTGTTGCTAATACTTTATTGTAAAGATCACTATTGCTTGCTGTGAATAGTATCTTTGCATGTTGGTTCGTCTTATTAGAAGTTTTTATTCCTTTACATATGGCATTGTTTTTATTATTATTGGACGAATGTGTGTCACTGTCATTCTTTGGGAAATCAAAAGAGAAATAAAGAATACGTATATAAAAGCTGTATAAAGACTACTAAGCATCAACAATAATATAGTATACAAGTATGTTTAACTTTCATGTACAAAGTTTGTCTTTTTGGATTTAGTACTGTTACAAAGCACAAAGCAGCTTACATATTTTACAAACATCATTGAAAAATAATTCCATTCTCTATTTTTCACTTTGACATACTTTCAGAAAAATGTGATCGTGGCCATTATCTCAGTGTAGATGACAAACTTTGTCACCCTTGCCCTCGTGGGACATATCAAAGCTTGAGAGGAGCTCTGTCTTGTGAACCGTGTGGAATTGGCTGGAGCACTTCAACAGAAGGCTCCCACCACAAGTCAGAATGCCAGCCTGGCCGCGTGGATGAGTGTGCATTGGGAATAGATGCCTGTCCTCCTCATACCTTGTGTGTTGATCAGGATGAAGGATTTGAGTGTGAATGTAAATATGGAAAAAAGCCAGATGGTGATGGCTGTGTGGGTAAGTAAAATCTCCTCTCATTTATTTGTTTCATTATCGCTCTCCTTTCTGATAACAAGTCTGAAGACATTTGAACCTTCAGGCGGTATTGAAATTAGACCTTGTTAAGTGGTATTGAAATTAGACTTTGTTAAGTGGTATTGAAATTAGACTTTGTTAAGTGGTATTGAAATTAGACTTTGTTAAGCGGTATTGAAATACGACTTTGTTATTTAGTGTATAACCTGTGCCATGATATATATTGTGGTGATGGCATTTTATTTGATGGGGACGTGATGATGGTGAAGATGAAGTTCAGCAGTAGTGTAAATGGTTCTTATAACACTTATTCATGTTTGTAATAGATCTATGTGACAAGTACTGTGACAGCCTTCTCGACTGTGAGGACAAAAGCAGAGAGGATTCTAACATGGCCAAAGAATGTCACTGTAGGGTAGAAGTTTGCAGAAATTCAGGTGAGTTATAGTTTTTATGGGGCTCTTTTTTCTTCTTTAATTCTGGACAGCTCTGTTCGGAGAAAACTAAGAGCAAGACGGAAATATATCATCAGAAATATTCCCACCAAATCTTATAAAATAAAAAAGGCATGATCCTTTCTGAAATTGGGTTTAAGTACAAGTTGCTGGAAATCGCTATTAAAGCTGAATAAATTTTAATGTTTCTTGGCCAAATACATCCTTTACTGTTTTCTACGGTTTCTCCATTTGACTTGATGGAAAATCACACCTCATCTTTATTTACACTGTCCTGTTTCATTTCACTTTTCTTTTTCTTCTTTATTTCACTATGTGAACATCCCATAATTCATCCTCACTCTCACTCTCTTATAAAATCTTTTCTTAGTTAGATTTATGTCACTTATCGATCCCTCAAGCACACAAATGAAACAAAACAAAAAGCAAAAAAAAAATACTACCTTTAACCGTATTTCCTGCCTATAAGGCACACAACAATTATGCATCACAAATAACAGCTGAGGCCTCATCACACTTTAGGGTTATATTTTAAATTTATGAGCTCACCAAACAGACATTTCAGTATAGAAAGAAATAAAGACCTTTTTAAGAACATTGCAAAATAGAGTTTTTCTGCTGGAGACTTAATTACTTTTGAAGATTCATGAGACTTCAGTTGAGACTATATTCTGAAAATGTCTCGAAAGAATGTAAAATGAAATACTTAAATTTAATGTTAATATTATATTAATTTCATATGCTTTTCCTGCACATAATTTATTAGACTTATACATGTATTTTGAATTTTGTTTGCTACTTTGATTTCTTTTTATAGCATTTGACATGATATGCAGAATTTGTTTTTCTTTTTTTAGATTCCTCCACAAAGTTTCAGGGTGTTGTAGTGAGCAGCATGGCAGTGACTTCATTAGCAACTGTTCTCATTCTTCTACTAGTGGCTGGCTTCATCCACAGGTCAGAAATAGCAACTGAATGTTTGAAAAAAAGGATGAAGCTACATAACAGTCTTACTTTGCCCAAGTCATTCTATTTGAATGTTTGTTGGGTTTTTTCTTTTTTTTTTAATTATTATGAATATAAAATACACGCATAATCAAATCAACAATAGGCTATATATTATAGTAAGACAAATAGTAACAATAATAGTAAGACAAATGAAAAAATAAGCTTTTGAAATATAATGCATAATGATGTTAACTTTGAAATCTCTAATTCAAGAATGTCTTTAAATGGGTAGGGGGAGTTATTGTCTGGAAAATGCTGCTTGCTTATATTCATCATACCTTCTTACACAGCTTTTATATGAGTAAAAAAAAGTACTCTCACTCTCTCTCTCTCTCTCTCTCTCTCTCTCTTTCTCTCTCTCTCTCTCTCTCTCTCTCTCTCTCTCTC
>JBDFRD010087391.1:0-13674 GCA_039654405.1 Bullina lineata
GCTGTTATCACCTCCAGAATCACAAGAACACGCAAGCTCCCACACGACGGCAACGTGTTGATCCAGTGGTAGGAGACTTGGATTGACAAACATGATATAGAAGTGTAGTCCAAACGATACTACTACTAATGGTTGAATAATTTTAAGCACACACGTATTGCTCCAACCCTTTTTTCACTTACATGATCAGCAACATCTCCCTCTGTTGGAAATCGTATACAGTTACGGCACATTTTGGTGACAATGTCCTCACGGAATATTACAATCTCCTGTGTGCAGTACTGAATTCTACAAGGGTTGGAGGTAAAGATTGCATTCGGAACTTTTTTCCTGAACTGCTCTGTGAGGGAATTGGGTATAGCTGGCCTGAAAATAATAGATATTAATATTATAAGTTACAAAGATACAAAGAATAAACTGATTGCAGATAGTCACACGAATTGAGGAATATTTGGTTTACAGTTCAGTACAGACAAGCCTGCAAGAACTATTGGTTTCAAACTCTACTGACTTATCACTAGTTAAAAAAATCCCATACATGTAGATCTTATACAAAAATATGGCTGTTTCAGCTTGAAAGTTGTGAGCACTAATCTCATCTATTTTTGGGTAAAGTTTCGCAAGCAAATCGTACAGAAAAAAAAAGTTGAAAAAGTTAAAAGAATACACTAAAAATCAATGAGAGAATTAATTTTACAGCTACTGACTAAGAAATGAAGCTTTTGTTTTTTAGATCACAGACAAACTCCAAACATCTGTTGCTTCTGACCACAGACCACAAGTTGAGCACGTGGCTCAACTATCAATGATTTGCTTTTCAGTTTAGTTTTAGTCGACAAATCCACAGTTTACAAGATTTGATTTGATAGCGAGTGGAACTAACTTCATACTTAGGCAAATTCTTCATCATAATTTGATATTCTGAAGAGGGGACTAACCCCACCTCTACCATGGGTCGATCTACTTTTGACAGTTTATGAGCTGATGATCTATGCAACACAAATCAACTGCAAAATGGTACCGTAATGAGAAATACTCTTTCTCACTGCTCACATAGAGATACATGTATGATACCGTGCCAAAAGGCTGCGTCAAATGCCAACTGACCTAGGAAGTATGGTTGCATGACCAGAGTCTGCAGGTCCTGGCACGAAGATCAACTGACAAGATTTAACAATGTTGGGGAAATCAGCCAGCATTGCCCCCAGTTCTCCAAAGCATTCTGAGAATTTCGAAACGGTAAATAAAAATAAAACGAGTTTACAAAACCCACAGATACTTCAGCATACATGCCACTAACAAAATACATGTGAACTACAGTGGCATAATCCTCTTCCCCCCAATATAAGTTTTATGAAAACTGGACAATAACGATGCCATTTAATGTGAACCTCAGATTAACAAGGTTAAAGTGACCTGCCTAATGTCCTCATTGAATCCAAGGTTGTAGAAACATAGTTTTCCTTGGTCCCAATCAATTTAACCTGGCCAACTGGCAAAAAAAAAAAAGCCTACCCCCCTAAATCTTTTCAAGCCTAGAATCTAGGCCCCTGAGGCTAGAGACCTACACAAGTAATGCGATTCTGCACTCTGTTGTGCCCCCATCTCGAATGTCCCTCTCCTCACTGTCCTTCACACCTGCAAAAATGGATGAGTGTAGCCCACCTCTCACTGCCATCCACTCTCCATGCACGCATGAGCATCAAATTACCTAATCCTTTTTGATATAAGAACATGCAAATTGCCTCACAGCTAATGGATTTCTCTGCACCTTGTGTCAGATGGGGATGAGAGGACCTGATTGGTAGCCCACTCGTTTTATCCGAGGTACAAATACAAAGGCGGATAGAGAGAAAAACCTTGATTTTTCATTTTGCTCCTTGAATGTGAGGTCTCATATCCGAAGTTCACTGTATATGTTTTAATGAGCAAGCTACAGACATTTTATGGACAATCTACTTTTCAGGACATTATGTCACATTCAACCGTTACTTGACTAGTTTATTTATTCTAATGAGCAATAATTCCAACCTTTCAACAGCTTTGCATGGCTCATCACTTTTGGGGAGGATAAAAAGTTACCACAAAAAATGAAAGCCGTGGGTGGATACTCTGCATATCCTCTGAAGAGTGTGTTTAACTTTTCCATAACCTGAAATTAAAAGTGGATAAAAATGCTTGTATGAATTTCTTTACTAAACGTCCTGAACAAAATCATTGTGAACGAGAAAGTAGAAAAGTTTTCCTTACACTGACTTGAGAAATTATAGCTGTCTTGAAACTTGAAAATGTAAATACAAGGAAACAGATCATTGCAAAATAACAGTCTATTGCATTCTGTTATTGTTAATTTCAACATTCATTTTTAGTATTTCTCCCTCAATTCCCTGGCAAGGAAAAAAATATTTACAATTTAAGGGGAAAGGCCATGAAAGAAAAATACTTTTTAAAAAATCATACCCTGTTGTTATCTAACCACACATCTGACAAGATGACAAACATAGCGTCTGTATTTTCTGCTTCAATCTTGCTTAGGCGTTCAGACACTTTTACTTGTACTGCTGATGGCCCACCAAAAAAGTTGATATTACCAAAGAAGGATCTGAAAAGAAAAAGATATATTTTTACTTAAATTTAAACAATGAGAAATACATGGCTTATAATCTATAAAACACCACAACAATGCTATCTTTTGATCACCGGTGTGGTGAACGCTTTCAATTAAACTACTTGTTTCTAACTGGATTACTTCAGCATGTCATTCTATAGCTGACTCTTTACAATAATAGTGTGTGTATAACATTGAAAAATAATAATTACAGTATTAAAAGTAATAATAATTGTTTCCGCTGCTGCAGCATACAGTGACTCATATCAGATACACATGTATATGATTTACAGAATGGCAGCAACAAAGTTTTCAAAAGTGAAGGCAAATGATGGAAGATTAGGAGATACTAATTCGGTCAGAATTAATTCAATTTTCATTCAATGGTCTTCGTGGAGGCTGAACTTGAATTAATTTGATGGCACTGTAAGTAGTGTAAGAAAATCATGATTTAAAATGAAAAGTGCAAAGCCACTGCTGGATATAAACAATTCAAAACATAGGATCCAAAGACTGAGCCTACAATATATGTCATGTATTATGTTTGGAAAAAAAAAAATTACATTTTCACCCACCTTGTTACTTCAGCCTTCTCTGGAGGCGGTAAACCAAAGCCATCAATGTGAAAGATCCCATCATCATACCACCCTTCTGCTAAAACAAAGGAATTCTCTGTGAAAAGCCCTCCTTGAAAGTCTTGTATATGGTTAAAGGATATACAGCCAAGCAAAACTCCATATTATAAAAGATTCCTTTTTTTAACCAAACTCATTTTCACCCTCTAAACCCGAAATTATTTTTTCGACAAATTTCAGCAGGAAGGAATGAATCTACCTGATGGTATTGACGGCAAAATATTGATCTGTGTAGATTTTATGAAAAAAGTAATGCAGCATATTGGGAGTTAAAAGAACCATTGTTGAATGCAGAATGACTTTCTTGCACAAGAAAGCAGTTAATTACTTGTTGCTGGGTCCTACTGTTGGTGGTGTAAGTGATTTTTTCTCACTTCTAGTTAGCATACGTCTTGAGCTCCACAAAAAACAAAGAGGATTAAGTAAGGTAAAAGTAAAAGGTCATACAGGCAATATAATAAAAAAAGTAACATCCCATTTTCATTTACAATGTATGTTTTCATTGGATGTACCTCTCAAAAATTCTCATGCCAGCAGATATAGAAGAGAAATAGATTTAATAACAATTGATAAAATATCTTTTTAAAGTTTACAAAGTGCTTTTTGCTTGCAGTATCTGTATTTGTAGTCTAGTTTTTATAAAACTAAAATAGAAAATGTTAGCTTATTGAGCAGAAACAAATGAATTCAATTTTGAGCAAGGATGATGAAATTATGAAATTTCTGATTTATATGGATTTGTTGACAGCGAAATTTTGCAACCAACTTCTGTCTTTATAGAGCAACAACCAAGGTTGGTTATGTCAAGTTGGAACATCTGGGGTGGACCAGCCTTATATTCTAAAGAGTGGGAAAAAAACTTTGATTTTCAACAAAAATTGCAAGGCTGGTAGGGGGCTGTTTTAAGGTTTGAAGGTTTACAATTTAATGGCTGATAACAGGATGATTAACATTTTTAAGCAATATTTGTGACAACATTTGAGGAATCGTAATACTGATAACAAATGCGATCTCTAACATCATGACAATTATCAATAAAACAAAGGTAAAGGATATTGCTTCTGAGAAGTCAAGCTGTACAGAGCCTGTGGGATCTTCCAGGAACCATTTTCCCTGAAATTAAATACCGGTACATTGAACAGTATTCATTCAATACAATTCAAGGATCAAGCATAATATTGAATGATCTTACAAATTACAGTAAGTTGACTATTACTTAAAATAACCTGGTCATTGTTGCCTTTTGAGCCTCTAACAAACGAAAGATTTTTAAACCCAATAATACAATAAAACTTCATTAGGAATAGTTCTTGTTGAAATAAATAAAAGCTTTTTCTTGCTATAATTTTCGTTTACAATTGTGGACTTGCAGAGATTTATATTCATACTGAAGATCCCAAGATAAGTATGACAGCAATTAAGACGTCTTTACACATCTACATTGAAACTAAAGGATCCACCCAAGTCACCAATCAATGAAGTAATGAAAGAATCTCTAATTCTGTATAAAAAATGAGGTAACTTACTACATGTATTATATTCTTATATGCTAGCATGGAAGAGGTTTTTTTTTTTAACCTGACTTCCAACAAGCCATCAAATGAAAATAGAAGCTTGTCTTCAATTAATATAAACACTCTACAATAGCCTCAGTAGGTTATTCAACTTTCCATGTATTAATAAATTTCTAATGAATACAAACCTCTTTAAGTTGAACAAGCATTCCCAAGACAAGGACATTATGAAGTTTGGTTGTACTCCCTACCATATACTCAATAGGTTTTAACTGAAATGATAACAAATTTTAACAAAAAATTTATTTCAGTTTGAAAAATATTTACTTTATTTAACTGATTTTGGAATCGTCTAGTTAGGCATTAAACTTTACAAAAAAACAAAACAAAAAAAAGGCAAAGCAAACAAGTAAGACTGAAAGAGCCTACTGTAAGAATGAGTCGTGCTGGGGTCATTCTTACTTCATTTCTTTTGGGAAAAATGTTGAGTTAAAAACAATAAAACTAAAAGAGTATTCCTTTCAAGCCCATTAAAAAAAAAATTAAAGACAAAAATACAAAAAGCAAACTTTTATTGATGTACTAACACATCTCACGCTCACTCTGTGACAATGGAACTAGCTTCATGGGACACCATGAAAATAGTGCAAAAAGCCTAAATAAATTCTAAACTGTCTTTCAAACATAGTGAATTGAAAAACACCTACTTAGCAGAGGAACAAGAATTACAAAAGAGAACAAATTTAATAAATCCAAAGAAACTCGAATCCTCCTTTACACTACAGATACAAGCAAGGTAAAAAAAAATAGAGACAGAACTTTTATACCTGAAACTTGTCACTTTCTGTCTCAATGGAACCAAGAACTGGGGGGGTGAAAACAGTATGGTGAAGGGTCCTCTGTCAACACATAAAACATAAGTTGTTGATAATTTTCAATCTTCATTTAAGGAAAATATGCAGTTGTGATGAGGCTTTCAATAGTCAATGAAGCATATAAAGAACTTTCACTTAAATAAGTTCATAGAGTCGAATGTGAAAATGATCAATTATGCTTCAATTTTATTATTTATCATTTTTTCATCTATTTATCCGTCTTATTTGAAGTTTCCTTCATCAAGTCAGTTGAAATAATATGTCATGTATACAGTACAGCTGAGATATAAAAGTCAGAAATAATAAAATTTCACTTATAATAGAAAAGAATATCAAATCCTATTTTACCAAATGGTTCAATTAAGAATTCTCAGAAATATTACGAAAATTGCTCTGTAGTGTGAAAATGGGGGAGGGGGGGAAAACCCAACCCAAATACATGTCGAAGCTTACTGTGAGGGTATTGCAAATTGCTTAGCGAGTCCAGCGCTTTATTTTCATAGTCATCATTACAGGACCAGGGGGAAAAAGAGAAAGGGAGAGGTTAGGACATAACATTTCATCTAACAGAAGACAAGGGATTGAAGGTGGCAAGTGGGACAAGAGAAGCACCCAATCATGCGACAGCAGTGTATACAGTGCTAGACCTCATCTTCTAGTGTGTCTTTGTCATCTTGCGAATGCGTCTGCCTCTCAGATCTGGTGCGTCCAGATCTAAGAAGTGTGTTTGTGTGTGTGTAGAGGACAAAAACAACCCACAAGATGCAAAAATCATGCATGCTTTGGATACTCAGACACATATATGTCTAGGCCTAGGTTTAGTGCACAGCACTTTCCCCACATCTCTGTGTAGCTGCAACCATGGACACTTATATGATCTACAAAGGTGTTAATGCTTATAATTATATGATGATCTGATCAAGTCACAGATGCCGGAAAGTTTAAGTGAAGTTATTGTGGTCTAGTCAAAAGTCCCAGCTGCAAATCAACAAAAAAAAAAAAAACGAAAAATTAACAAATAAATCCCCCCAAAAAAATCTGTCATCTCAACATTTAAAATTCTTGAAAATAACCAACGTCTTAGTGTCGTAACTGAGTATTTCCCAAGTTGAATTATTATATTTAAAGCAAAAAGCCCCAATTCTAGAAATATTGTTGTAACAGAGCCATACTTATATGATTTTAAACACAAATTAATCCAATTTCTTCCCACTCATATCTTTGTTCTCTCTTCATCACTTGTTAGCCCACATAGTGCCAAACAAGGAAGAATCACTATAAAGATAAAATATTATCCCTTAGCGCACTGTACCTGGTGCAAGATGGTGTAACGATCCCGAAACATAGCAGCTTTGTCTGACGATGTGCCATGAAGCATTGGAGGGGGCTTGCCTAAAGTTGAGTCCCTGACAAAATAACAGATTGTACAATGATTGAGAAATTTCAGTTCCACAGGTTCTGAATCTAAGTGCTTCTCAATGCACACTAACCAAGTATAAGACACAACACATTATTTTCAATTCAAGTCATGTACTTTGCTGTTTGAACCATGAAGTAAGTAGAAGAAAAACACCTGATATGTACTGCATACCAAGTACACTACAGTAATAGAATTACTAATAAGTAAGTAAACAAAATATTAATATCATGACTCAAATTCCTAGATTTAGAAGCAAAAAAGCACACGCCTATTTTCTATAATATATATTTTGATAGAAAGAAAAACATTTTTATAATTGCATAGGGTTCACTCAGTCCCATTTTCTATAAAATTAAATAAAATACACTTAACGAAAAAGCCATTACAGCATCAATAGATTGTTTAATTAAAGTAGGTATACTTCAATGACTCACGGCAAAAACTTTTTCCTTTCCTTGACATAGGAAAATCTTGGCACAGAGAATGCATCAATTACATTAAAAATGGAAGTACTGTGAATAAAGAAAAAACATATATTCAAATAAAAGAGAACTTGGCTCATGATATATTTCAGACTTTCTCCTTGAAAAAACAAACAAACCCAAAACAATTTGCAGTCAAGAAAACTCCAATCTCATTAAAATTTTTTAAGTTGATACATTTTGAGGCACAATTTAATTTGTTTTATATATATATATACATACGTGTCATGAACCAAGATCAAATTTTACAACTCAATTAACTTGACGGGTACTTCAGGTCCACTTAGTAAACCAGCTTGATTTTTTTATTCTTTTTGTTTTTAGCTTTACAATTGTAGGTTGCATTGTATTAACTCAAGAACTCTTAGTTTTTAATGCCCTTCCTTTTATAAAGCCACCTTGTTGATCTCAAATGACAGACAGCTTTTATCAAAAAAAAAGAGAAGATTTATTAAGATAGCATCAGAGAACAAACTTTTGATTTTTTCCAACTCTCTCTCATGTGTCAGTACAAAATGTTCTACTTCTAAAATATAATTTCTTCTTCTTCTTCAAGTGTCAGGCCTGGTGCAGGCATCGACGGTCAAGGTCTTCCAGTCTACTCTATTATCAGTCAGCCGGATGAACTTGTTGTTGGACATTAGTTTACTTGTTGAGAAATTATTCAGACTGTCAATGTATGATGTTCGTTACCTTCCTCTGCTTCTTTTTCCTTCAATTTTTCCACAGAGTATGAGTTTTTCTAGTCCTTCTTTTCAGCTGACATGGCCAAAAAATTTCAGTTCTTTTTCTTATTGTTTTCATTAGTGTCCGCTGCACTTCTGCAAGTTGTAAAACTTTTTCGTTAGTCTTTTTTTCTGTCCAGGATATTCTCATTACGATCCGCGTTTTCGTAGCCTCCAGTTTTTTTGTCATATACTTTGACTTATCACAGAAACAATATGACAAAGTTGTGGAAGACTGCACAGAAGCTCTGAGGTTCAACACTAGGTACTCCAAAGCCTTGGCACGCAGGTCGAAAGCTTATGAAGTCTTGGAGAAATATCGTGAGGCCTTTGAAGGTGAGTCAGGGGGAGAGAGAGAGAGAGAGAGAGAGAGGGGAGGGGGTTGTTTTAGTGGCCGTAGACTTTTCTGTTTTTGTGGCTGCTGCTGCATGTTTTTATCACCATCTTCAACTTTTCTTTTTTAATCTCTCCAATAATTTAAGTTAAAGCGAATTTTTTATTGCTTGTATATATAATTATAATTCCATTCCAAAAGGTAATAATTCAGAACAGAACTTTGCCATGTCCTCTTGCAAGACAAGGAAAGTTATTGTTTGACGAAGTCAGCTCAGAATTTTAACTCAAATGAGATTTTTAAGCAAAACAAACGAAAAAACTCTCACTGCCAAAAGTATTGTTGCCCATAGTGAATTGCTCTCTTTGTTTCGTCCCAGATATCACCAAGGCCTGTCTGATCGAGGGCTTTTCCAACCAGAGTTACCTCCAGTCTGCTGACAGAGTCCTGAAAACTTTAGGAAAATTCCGAGCTTCCACAGAATACAAGGTCAGTAGGTTGCAGGTCACCTGACAGAGTAGGTAGGTCAGTAGGTCATTTTTGTAGGAGCAAAAATATCTAAAAGATATTGCTAAACCCTGGTGGAGTGCTAAGCTTAGATTTTAAATTGGCTTCTGGTAAAGAAGTAGAATGGGAAGAGAACACCTCTGTATTGAAAATAACTGTCTTCATATAGAGGCTGCACCTGTGAATCATGTGTATAAATAGCTATAAATAGTTATACCCAATGAAATTTCAGTATTTCGTTTCCCCGCAAAAAATTATTTTTAGCCAAGTATTGATCGATAAAGACTGCATTAGTCAATTGCCTCAGACACCACATGTGCAGGCTCGAAAGCACAGTTGTAAAATAAGTCAGCATTCCAGTTGACAACTTCTGATTTAACTTCTCCTGCTCTGCCAGCGTTAAACATCAGGACAAATTATACCAGTAAAGTAAGTAAAAGTACAATTCCTTCCTATGAGGCCCATAGAGCTGGAGCTTATCCCAGTTTCTGTAACGTGAAGTGGAACAGATGATTGCTACTTCATCTCCTAGCAGGACGTTCCCAATTCGCACCTGGGTGGGAAGAGGATAGATGGTGTAAAGTGTCTTTCTCAAGGATACAACACGGTCACCTCCCAGATTTGAACCCTGGACCAATGGATTAGGAGTCCAATGCTCTAACCATTTGGCCACCGTGCCACCTTATATCAGTAATGAGTATGAAAAAGTCATTGACTATCTCAGAGAGAACAAAATAAGTATCTCATTAGTTGATTTTTTTTTTTTTGAGAAGATCTGTAGCTCATCAGTCATTCTATTGAAAGTATCAGTAAGTCATTAAGTAAACAGTCACTTTATGGAGAATGTCAGAAGCTGATTTTCATTTTGAAATTAGTTGGAAGATAGGAAGGCAGACAAAATGTCTTGCAAGACATTATTACAGCTGGTTTTTGGTTTGTTTTTTTTATTCTCCCCTATTTTGTTACAGCACCAGAAAAAGAAAAAAAAAGATTATAAAGAAAGAAAACGAAATCTTTTCAGAAATTTTCTGCTTGTAGAGTTAGTTTCCTCCTCGTGAACATCCTGACCCTATTCTTCTCTCCTCAGACCAAAAAGCCAGTGAAACCATCCACATTCTACGTGGAAAACTACCTGGCAGGTTTCGTTAACGACCCCGTCGCCCTGAAGTTTGTACCTCAGAAGGTGACCGCAGACGACCCCGTGAATGAGTCTGTAGTAGGGGTCAAGGTCAAACACAACCTGGAGGAGGATCAGATTGGAGACAACGGGGCGGTGCTGCTAGAGAAGCCAAGGTGAGGGTTCAAGGCTCTGGTTCAGCAGTTCGTTACATGAAAAAAGAAGTAAAGTTCCTTCAAGGCCAATGAGGCCCATAGAACCGGAGCTTATCCCTGTTTTGGTAGCGTGAAGCAGAACATATGGTTTTTACATTATCTCCTAGACAGGACGTTAGTCTGTCGAAGGTTTACTTCCCCAGCATAATATACTTGTACCCAATTCGCACCTGGGTTGGGAGAGGAAAAATTTTGTAAAGTGTCTTTCCCAAGGAAACAACACGGTCATCTCCCAGATTCAAACCCTAGACCCTTGGATTAAGAGTCCAACGCTCTAACCATTTGGCCTCCACGCCACCTTCGTTACATGAGTGAGGTGGTTATTTGGTGTCGCATTGTCTTGTCCCTGCAGCTTTCATTCCCTTTTTTTTTCATTTATTGTTTGTTTACATCTGTATATGTGTGGCGCGGTGGCCGAATGGTTACAGTATTAGACTCCCAATCCAAGGGTCCAGGGTTCGAATCTGGGAGGTGACCGTGTTGTGTCCTGGGGAAGGACACATTACACCATTTTTCCTCTCCCCACCCAGGTGCGAATTGGGTACCAGCATATTCTACTGGGGAAGTAAACCTATGACAGATTAGCGTCCTGTTTAGGAGATGATTTAAAAATCATCTGTTCCGCTTTACG
This sequence comes from Bullina lineata, assembly GCA_039654405.1. Taxonomy (NCBI): domain Eukaryota; kingdom Metazoa; phylum Mollusca; class Gastropoda; family Bullinidae; genus Bullina; species Bullina lineata. Next base: position 11,064 of record JBDFRD010087391.1, read on the forward strand.
CTACCAAAACTGGGATAAACTCCGGCTCTATGGGCCTCGTTGGCCTTGAAGGAACTTTACTTTTTACTACTTTACTTCTGTTTATTTGGTAGTGTTTCCTGAGTATGCTCAGATAAAATCATTTATGAAACAATCCCCGCTACGCTTATTATGTAACATCTGTAACATTTCCTGTTAGCTCGTGGGTTAATTTCTTCCATAACAATTCCTATCGCACTGTTGTGCTTACTTCTCTTATGATCACTCCTCCCCATTTCCTTCATCGTTCCCCCTCCCCCACCCCCAGTGCGTTTGAGCGGGCCAAGGAATGCCTAAGTTCCCAGGAGTACGACCAGATTGTGTCGCTGTGTGATGAGGAACTGAAGGCGGAGCCTGCTTCCAGCCATGTTGCAGAGGCACTGCTGTTGCGTGGCACCATGAGGCTACTCCAAGGTCAAGGAGACGAGGCTGTGACTGATTTGAGTCAGCTCCGAGAGTTGCAGGGCATTGCGCCACGCGTAAGTGATAGATTACCTGGCATGTGCGAGCTCATGCTGGCAGTCATGGTCTTGGTTACAGTATTTCTTCATGTAGAACGTTAAGTAGGGTTAATTGTTAATTTTCTGACTGTAAGCTTACAGCCTCCTGATTTGTTGTCACTGGTATAAGCTCCAAACATGTCCACAGCAGCCGCTACAATTTTCAACAAAAACACAACACAGGGCGCGGCCATTTGCAAATACCTAATTCCTAGTGAACCGTATGTGGATTGACCTCTTTGTGTCCATTTTCGGCCTCGTCGGACGGTTAGATCTATGGTAGGGGTCTGTGACCGTTATAGCGGGCAGTAGGGATATAGACTCGGGAAAACTGCCGGCTTTAGCGGGTGGTAGGGTTCAAGGGGTTAACCCTATGTAGACCAATTACCAATACATGTATATCGGTTTGTGAATAAAATCATAAATTTGTTTTTTTAACCTTCTGATATTTTAAAGGAGCAAGGAGTGTCATAATGCATGAATTTATGAACAGAAGACCTACCCATTTCCAAACACACTGAAATTTTAGGTGGGTTAGTGTTAGTACTTTGACTGTAAACAGGATTTATATTGAATCACTGTAAATCATTAAGGATGTCACAGGAACAAGTTGGTAAAAATCAGTAGAATGTCTGGTTCCCCAAAGAATTAACTCATTCCATCTGAATTGCTTCACTCTGCATCACCGCTAATTCCGTGCAATACGAATAGCCACACTGTGCGTCACTATCTTTGACTGTGTAGAACCCCTAACAAAAGTACCCGTACAGCAATTATCCGCCACAAGTTTTAGCTGCGTTGTATTGGCAAAATTGGTATGGAATGAGTTAAGTCATCTCCTCTCTCTGATCCCCCTTGGAACAGCTCCTGGCTACAGCTCTGTTGAGAGAAGGAGGGATACAGATGCAGCGAGAACCGAGTGATGAGGCGCTGCAGTTGTTTGTGAAGGCGGCACAAGTCGATCCTGGCAACTCTGACGTCTACCACCATCATGGCCAGGTAAGTACTGAGGTAGTGGCCAGTCTCAGGTTTGGATCGTCCAATATTAGATGATGAATGTCATGGGTTTTTTTTTGTAGTCCTGGAACGTTAAAATGTGCCTAAATGTATTTGCAACATGTTTGTGCAGAATGTAACATAATAAGGAATTTATCTTTATGAAATCTTGCCTCTTTGCTTTCCTTTTTTTTTTTAATCATGAACGGTTTCAGCTGAGCTCTCCATAGATTTTTATTTCTGTGATAAAAATAGCAATCGTTAGTAAGCTTGGCTCAGCAGCTTGAGCAGTGGAACTTAGAATTTTAGAATATGTCTATTACTTGAGAATGGCCTGAAAAGTGCAGTAGATTGTTGTTACAGCCTAATCGATGTCATACAAAGGAGATTTGCAGACATGCAAACTTTTATGTCACCATAAGAAATTAGTGGGAGCTGTCAGAATTTATGGGCAAGTACGGCCAAATTACGGCGAGGATGCTTTTAAATGTTATTCCCATTACATTCTTCATTCTCCCCTGCATTATCCTTGTGCGCAGTAAAATTACTCTTTTGGGTCCTCATTTTACTGCGAGTTTAGCTCATGATTACTTCGAGCCTCAAATGGGGTTCCTATGTCTGGATTTGAACTGCAGACAGCGTGAAGTGACCTGTGTCTCTGACCATTACAATTGTGACCACGTTGTGTTAGGAAGCTGGTCCTTATGATGCCCATAATCTTATTAACTCCCTGAGCCTAACACGAGTATATTCAGTCATCCCCAGGCTACGCTGATGCCGAACGCCAACTATGACCTTTTTTCAATTTCAGTATCTCCAAAATCAAATCAATGTTTTTTTTTATTTAAAAAAAAAAAGTATTCTAAAGACCTAGACTTATATTATTCAGGTGCCAAAATTCATTTAGCTGGCGTGAAATGAGAATTTTTATACGATTAAAAAAAACGAAAAAACTAAAACCTATAGTCTGCAGGTGTAAACGGTGGCAGAGGTTATAGGCCTTGGGGAGTTAATGATATGTCATCATCATCATCATCATCATCATCATCATCATCATCATCATCATCGTCGTCGTCGTCATCATCATCATCATCATC
>JBDFRD010087502.1:0-13674 GCA_039654405.1 Bullina lineata
GGATTGAAAATAGAATCCGACTTCGACGAGGAGCCGGATCGGCATCGCATTTTACTGTTACGTGAGGAAGAGGAGAAAAAGACCATTCGGACGATGTTTTCATTCATATCTTCATACAAGTTAGAAAAAGTAATATCATAAACAACATTTTCAGTTTATTAGCTTTCAGAAAATAGGTGTTTTTTTTACTTTTATTAGAAATTAAGCTATAAACCGCTGATTTTCCACACCACTCAAAATTCTAAGAGAGCAGCTTGGCGCGCACATTTTTTTCACAGGGCAGGGCACGGCGGGGTAGATTTTTTTCGTCAAAATTTCCGGTCCACCACAGCATCGCTTCTAGAGCTAATCTATGAGATCTAGGCCTATATGGTGATACAAAATTTAACGGGCCGGATTGAATTGTGTACCAGACATTTGCAATGCACTGTAACAAATTCAAAAGTACACAAAATTTAACGGGCTGGAATGAAGTCTGTACCAGACATTTGCTATGCACTGTAAACAAAGTCAAAAGTGCACAAAATTTAATGGGCTGGAATGAAGTCTGTACCAGACATTTGCTATGCACAAAGTCAAAAGTGCACAAAATTTAACGGGCTGGATTGAAATGCGTGACCTTTGCTATGAACTGTAACAAAATCAAAAGGCATGATAAGGCCTTATTGGTATCACATATGCCCAGGAGGTCGAGTCAATTTTATAATAAGTGGTAGGGTAAAAGTTAGTGATAATGATAAGGAACAGAAAGACAAGAAGTTTGAATTATGAGGACAATATGACATTGTCAGCCTGATGGGATAGATCTCTATTTTACAATCTATTAAAATCTGATAAAAACATTTAGATCTAGATCTAGACTCTAGTTCTTTTTCACATTCAAAAGCCCCCTGTAGCCTAATTAAAAGACTGCAAAGCATTTTCTATGATTTTCAGGAATGATACGATCTAGATTCTTGGCGACTCAGATCACAAATACAGGCCATCGAAAATAGATACAATAATCACATCAAGACCTGAAAGAATTGAAGTTTGTAAATCTCAGTAAATCCAAGTAAAACAATTCTACAGCGAGAATCTTGATTTGTTTAGAAATTCCAACGTAGAAAAGATCCAGATTCCAGTTGTGGGCAAGTTGATCTAGTCAAAATCTGTGTCATTTATTTAAATTTGGCCTAAGAAACTTTAGATTCATTTCAATAAAAGATCACGAATTTGTTTGAGTATTAGCCTATTATTGTAAAGCAAGCATTTTCAAGCGTGGTACTCAGTGGCTTACAAATGTAAGCACAACTTTAGTTTTAAAAAACTATCTGCTCAGACAGTTTCCATGTTATAGCCTAGATCTAGATGTAGATGTTATAATCTAGGCTAGATTCTAAATCTTCCGACATTTGCATGATGCTGACAGTCACACAGTGACAAGTGGGAAATAATATAGAATCTAAGGCCCACGCGATTTAGATCTATTACAAAGCAATAATACCACTCAAAAAAACAGTGTGCTTCTATAAGATCAGCTTAAGATACAGTGTATGGTTATTTATTGAATCAAAATGTTTCTGGTTCCAATTGAAAGCGACACAGACTATAGAGGTCTAGTCTATAACTATAGTATAGACCTTATATTGTTACTCTTATTCTACTCTATTTTAGGCTCAAATTTCACTTCAGAAATTGCACCAAAAACAAAATAAAATGCTTTCAGAAACGAGGTAATCTCCAAAAGCAACAGACCAGCCGCTACATGCCGTGGTCTTCCGCATGAAATTGGCTGAACAGATAGCGGAACGGGTGAACATTTTATTGAAAGACAAAGGAATTTGAAGACACCGTTATCCTAACAGACAGAGAAGTCGGCAAAACTTGAAGACCGCCAAGACAGAAGATCACAATACAAAAGCAAGAAAAAGGAAAGAAAACTGAAAGAAAACAGTGGCGACGATTGTTTAAAAATGCATTTGCGTGTCCTTCGACGTAATTCAAAATGAATATTATCAGAACACTGTTTACCTAAAGATTTGAAAGACACGGCGTCCAATTTTAGGCGACAAATTTTGTGTGCTAAAGCGTGCAAAGCTCTCCGCTGAAGACGAATGGCGTTTGTATTCTCGGGGTTTCTCGCTACTCTCGCACTGCGTTCGCGAAATATAAACTTTTATTCTCACTTCAAATTAAATTTAATGACGTTAGCATTTTTATTTTAAAAATACTAAACACTTACTGAGAAAATTAATTATATTATTCCTAAGCGCCAGAAAATAAAAATAAAAATAACTCCCCAATTTCCCCCAGGTCCTTTGTGAAGAAATTATTGTACTGTAATCCTTATATTATTTGAACAAATAGACCGTTAAGTCAAAATACATTTTAGTACCATGATTCAAATATAAAAAAAAAAGTCAGATGCCCGTGACGGACATACACTAAAAGACGGTATTCTCTAGAATGATTTCCTTTACTTCTAGAAAACCCTCCACAGCGGCAGATACATGTAAAGGCAGAAGAGCATTTTGCGACAATATGAGGGACTTACAGCGTACAGTAGGCCAAAATATGAAGAAGAAAGGAAACATAAAAAAGAAAAATACATGTACTAAAGGATTTTTTCACAATTTTTTTCCTTTGTACCTAATGTTGTGCAAATCACCCATTGGCTCCCATTTGAGGATCGCAACTGGATTGGGAATTTAGAAACGGTAGTATCATATAACATTGCTCCAAACAGTCATTATTTTTCATTCAGTTAAATCTTGATAGACCGAAACAATAATAACAGCAACTCAAGATAGCAAAATTAATGAATAAATAAATAAACAAAATACAAAAGCATACAACGATATTATGTGATGTCGTACAACCACATCCAAAAGAGAATCAACATGACATATAGATCTATATATTATGTAGAATATAAATTTTGCAGTGATAGAGAATGCACGTGCTGATGAGCCGAAAGGAGGGGTCTGTTGAAGGGAGTATTGAAATGGGGAAATGTATTGCTGCACTATTGACTATCTGACCCATTGAAGGACGATAAAATCGAAAGAAGCAACATTTCAATCTGGAGATGAGCGGTATGCAAGATAAAGGCTCGGATAAAAACAGACACAGGCGTGACAAACAACACCGATGTCATGTATTCAGTAGCAAAAACGCCACCTGGTACAGATAGTGAAGCAGACACAACAGCTAAAATATAAATAGACGGTCTGCTTTCTGAGCAATATTTGTAATCTATATTTCTATACCTACATCTAGAATCTAGATCTAATTGAAGTTAAATTATTGATTATTATCGTTAAGCATTTCGAATACATGCTTAGTAGAGTTTTACGGTAATCTCAAAACGGAAATGGTTATTTCTAAAGGGGTAACTTTGACCTCTGACCTCTGAAAGATGAATGAATGAGAAAAGGCAAAACATGGCTGACGTGAAAACATTAGAACATTCTACTCTGAAAGTAAGGAATTTGTGTAGATCACTGCACTTGCTGTTTGAAGAAAATGTTCAGTTTTTATTATCTTTATTACTGCATGTATATCTAGATACAAAAACATGTCAAGATCGTGCACTAGATCTAGATCTAGATCTATATTGATTTAAACGAAAAGGACTGCAAATCGCAGTTAGAGCTTTTCTTTTCTGGGGATGAAGAAGTAAGGCTTTTTTGACACCATTCATCATTCTCAATGACAATGAATGCAATTTCTGAGGCAATGATTCTCATTCATATAGATCTATATCTACATCATGCCATCAATGATCATAGATCTAAAGTCTTGTCTTAGCTTTGGTTGTCAAAGACGAAATGATTGATATTATAACTAGCCTGTGCAGGCTATAATTTGATTCATAGTCTGTATCAAGCCCTGTTGCCAGTTGACAAAGAAATGTTGAATTAGATCTAGATCTAGACCTTAGATCTAATCTAGATTATCTACAACTTCAATTTCAAGTTGTTTAGTTTTATGAAAAATATTATTCTAGATTAGATTTTAGATAGAATCTAGATCTATTCTATATGATATCTTAACCCTCGAAGTGATGATGATGTCCACCATGTCTACGACCGAAAGGTCTAGAGACTGAGTGAGTGATGGTGATGTCGACCATAAATTGTGATGTTAAAAGTCACCGCACCATGCCCTGCTCAGTGTAAGAATGGCATGTGGCAAACTGCTCTCATGTCATGCAATTTTGATTGGTGTGAAAAATCAGCGTTTTATAACTTGATTACCGATAAAAAATCTACAAAATCAGTTATTTCTGAAAACTAATAAACTGGAAATGTTGTTTAAATGATATTACATTTTTTTACTTTTGAATTAAAACATCGTCCAAATGGTCTTCTTCCCCTCTTCCTCCTGTAAAATGGGATGAAGATCTGGCTCCTTGTCGAAGTCGGAATGTATTTTTAATCCCATAGAATTCAATGTCAGCCAGCAGAGAATTCCTATCAAGACAGACATTGTTTTGGTCCTCCATTCTAACAAGTGGTGCGGATTATAAACAGCTGCGATGCGAAATCAAAATAAGATCGACTGTCCCGAGTAGGCCTAGGTCTACAAGCAAGCAGCAGAATCACACAAAGCCCGAAAAGAGCGTCTTGAAAACCGATCGATAAAGACACTTAATATAAACCTGCCAAAAAAAATATTGGAATTTCATTGATTGATATTTCTAGATGTATATTGTGACACATTTACTAGATCTAAATAGCAATGAGAAATTTTCCATTGAAGAGGGTCATAATCGACAACATTAAAGAACATTCGCGGTGGCTCCCAGTTGGTCGCTCGAGAACGTTGGTCTTCGTTCTTCGCGCGACTCGAAATTCTTGCACGCAGGACGTTGAACTATGTTTTGTGAGCTTCCGGGGTTAAGACTTACAATTTTAGAATAAGAATGGATCAGTAAAAAAACTCTTTTTCCTTGTGCCTAGATTTTATATCAGGAGATTATTATTTTTCTGTCCCTCTCATTCATGTTTTTGCTTTCAAGCGGCTTCAAACTTACCAAATCACAGCTGGCTATCTCACCATCTAGAACATCATCATGTATAATATTCACTTTGACCTCATGGCATTACTTCTATCTTGTCAGCATTTTTTAATTAAGCTTGGGGACATTGGTAATTTGATTTTTAGACTTTGAACTCATGTCAGTATTTATGGACCGAAGTGCTAAGTCAAAGCATCGCTATAAATTTGTGAAAGCCCCTTTTTCATTGTGCCTCCATAAAACTAAACAACGGGAGTCAATTCCACACATGATCATTCTCTGAATATCTTTAAATTTTCTGGGTCCAACTAGATCAAGACCTGACACAAATGTTAAGTCAAGATGATCATAAAAGTAAATGCCTGTTGATGATCAAAGGGGACTTTTCACACTCATAGTGCTTTTACTAGTTTTCATGCAGTCAAAAATTGTATTTGATTTTATTAAGATTATTTGCATCTACTACATGTCATGTCATCAATTGATGAATTCGTGTGGCATTTGTCCAGTAAGTAGGATGTTGTCCCATGACATTCTCAGTAATGAAATTTAGATGAACCAGGGTGTTTTATTATCAACAGCCAAATTGAATATATTGTTGATCTAACTCATAATTAATAATGGAAGAGAACACCAAATCTATTGTCTTTTCAGATCTCTAGAATTAAAAAGAAAGTTTTGAATTTACTGGAACTATCATCACATAATTATAAATAAAGTTTTTTCAACATCTCGGTTAGTTGTGCAATGGATGAGAAAGAATATGGATGAATGGGTGGTACAGGATCTCTTTATTTGTTTGTTTTTTTTTTTTGTCAAAATTTAGTTTGTAAAAGCTGGATGAAATGTTAATCTTGAGCACACAAAGATAGATTTTGAATTGCAGAACATTTTCTGTTTTCTTTTAATTTGTCTGTGGCTTAGCTTTTGTGTCAGACTTTATATTCGGTCTTAAAACAGGTGTGACTTTTCTATCTAAATTTGTATGCAGTGTACGTTGGAATCCCCTTATTCTTTCATCCTCTCCCACACTTTTCCTCCCGTAACATTATTTGAGGTATTTGGAGCGATTTTTAAATAAAGGTGTACTCTTTGTTGAAGTTGATATAATAAAGTTTTAAAACTTTGGTTCCTGTGCGAGGTTAACTTTCCTGCATCATTTGTAGAAATATGTTAGTCTCTTTTAGTTTTAGTTTAAAATCTCTTGAAGTGAAAAGGTAATAACTTTTCACAGGTTCCATATGAGCTGCTCAATAAGCAGTTTCGAGCAGCCCAAAAAGTGATTGATCGTGAGGTCACAAAAGTTACTACATCTGCTGGAGACTTGGAAAAAACAATACGAGATTCGACGTTAACAGTTGGAGATGTTACCACAGCACTCTCAAACATGGTAGATAACCTGTCGATGCTGAAACGGAAGGTGAGAGAGAACAAAATCAGTGTTAAAAAAGGAACATGTTTGGCAGAAAGGAGATTAAACAGATTGTAAAAATATGTTCAATAGATAACGGTGTTTAAAGAAAAATATTTCTAGCTATATTTTTTGCCTTTTTCTGATCTATTATTTCAGAAGGCCTTGATTTTTTTTTTATGATATATTCAATAATCTTCCCAAATCTCATGAGATAAAAACATTAAATTGTCCAAACAATTTAAATTTTTTAAAAATGGATTAATTTTTTATTTATTGTAACATTCTTTTTTTTTCCACTTATCCTGTCACACAAGAAATCATTCCTTTTTCGATTTTGAAAAAAAGGTAGAATGATAATTTAATTGATTTTTAGGCTGAGGAGAGTATCCAAGAAGAGCTGGGAGCGACACGAGTGATAAAGCGTCGACTTGAGCACCTCCATGAGCGAGAAACAATGGGAATGAGTGATGGGACACCTTCCACTGCGTGGCAGAAAAATAGGCTTGATCGCATGTTGGTAGAATATTTCTTAAGAGCTGGCTATTACAACTCTGCACTGAAATTAGCAAAGCATTCAAACATTGAGGTATGGAAACATATTTATCACATGTATATGTTGATTATATTTTATTTTTTAGTTATTGTTTTTAAAATTATGTATTCATTTAGAGTTATTATAAAGTTTAGAGTCTGTGGAATTATGCATTAAATCATTATTGTTCTTATTCATTTTAACCCTTTCACTGCTAGCTATGCATGTTAAAAACGTCTTTTTTTCTGAAACTAGCGAGTAGAATTTGATTAAAAAAATCTATTTTAGAGTTCTTGAGTTCATTAAAAAGCAAGTATCGTGTTGATCAGTATTAAATCAAGATCCAACAATGAGCAAACCTTTCTCTCCCTTTGCTTTTTTGTCGATGGATGGATTTGGCCATGAAAGGGTTAATAATCAATACATTTAGGAGAAAGCTTTATTCTTAGTTATGAAAAATTTTCTTTAAATCATAATAATATACTGATTTTTTAAAAAAAATGGTTTTCCAGCACATAGGTTTAAATCCAGTTGAAAAAGATATAAAGGAAACTGTCGAAATGTAAATTTTTATACCTTGTTAATCTGTCTAGTTGTGAAACAAAATGCATGAATTTTTAAAAATTAAGAAAAGTTCAAGTTGCTCTTTAAATATTGTTCTTTTGAAATCAACTAATTCACCAGCTATTAATCAAATTCACTGTTAGATTCATCATTCTGTAGGTGGATTAAAACTGTTTATCTTTTTTTACTAAGGATTTGAAACAATCGATCAATATTCATTCAATGTTATGACTTGATTAAGTGTTAGCTTTAACAAAGAAAATATAGTAATATAATACATATATATATGAACTGGCTTCTAGTGAAATGCAAATGAATAAACATACTGTACTGACAGATTTAACTGTTTCTCATTTTTTTCGGTAGGATTTGACCAATATTGACCTTTTCATGATGTCAAAAGAAATCGAGGACTCCCTCAGAAAGTTTGAAACAAAGCCTTGTTTAAATTGGTGTGTTGACAATCGTTCGAAACTGAGAAAGATGAAGGTTAGTACATGTCTAATATTTTCAATGTTTTCTTTAAATTATAAATAAGTTTTGTAAGAATGTGGATTTTCTTTTCTTTGAATTTTGCTAAAAGAAATTATATTTATTTGGTTTTATTCATTTAAATTGCTCTTTGAGTTTGTTTACTTATGGAAATAGAGGAAGTATCTTAGAAACTTCATATCAGCAAAAATGAATTCTGATTACTATTAGAAAGATTGCGCATTTTTGATAGTATAATATTGGCTTATTGAGCTTAAAAAATATTTTTATCATTTTATTTTAAACACTTTTGTACTTTTAATGTAAAAACACAAAAGTCGTTTAAAAACAAATGTATGTAAAGAAGAAATCCTTGTGTATAATTTATTCATACAAGGTTGACATTCCATTTAATGCATAAATAATATGACATTTTTAGATATAATATTCTGTCTCATTGCTTACCTTTGAATAACTTGCCGGATAGACTTGCTGACTGATAGACATGTTTTCCGTAGTTAATATTAAGTGCAGCAATGTCTCAGGGCATGATAGCATCGGCTTTTCACTGAAATGTGGACGAAGTAATTAAATAAAAACAGCATGTTCATGATGACCTCATGGGATAAAACAAATATTCATATTTTAATTGATGGAATTGATTTACAAGGGCTGCTTGAAACCACCGAATATTAATCGAATGTTTCATTTTGTTTTGAATGCTTTTTGTGTCATTTTATTTGTAGTTTTAACTGGTATTTTGTGGCTTTGTTATCACAATGATATCTAAAATATCTTGGTGGCAGTTTGAGTTTGGTTTTTATGAATAAACATTATTTTGTTATTGGGTTTAGAAGAGTGAAGAGTGAAAGGTTCATTTTTCAGTTTTCATTTGGAAGTTTGTTTCAATTGATCAATGTTTCTTTATTTCTTTCGGCTATCTGCTCTATGCAGAGCATATATTTCTCCCCACTCTCCTGTCATAGGCCGTTATTTTTCTTTCTTTCCAGTTCTTTCTTGCCTCTCTGTCTTCCTCTACCTCTCTCCTCCACGTTGCCCTTGGTATTCAGTGTTTCAGTATACTGGTAATTTTGTTTTTTTCTCTTTCAGAGTACCTTAGAATTTAATGTGCGAAAGCAAGAGTTTGTAGAACTTATTAGGGAAAATAAGCGTTTGGATGCCATAAAGTGAGTCAAATTATTATTTATTGTTTGTATGTTTGAATATTGAACAAGTCATGTCAAAAGACCCTTGAAATGCTTTTGTTTGAATAATAAGATTATAATTTTCACAAGTAAAAAGTTGTTTTCTTCTCTATTTTGAGCATTATAAATTGTGTTGAGACCATTTCAAAGCTTTCAGAGCTTGCTACCGTTTCTTGTGATGTATTTCAAAATAAACTTTTTATGTAGATATTTATTTCACAGAAACTGTTCCTATTCACCGTGTTATGTGGACTGTTGGACTGTAGCATAGCAATCGTTATCCTAATGCAACCTTTTTCCTTTTTTCAGACACGCAAGAAAGTATTTTTTTGCCGTGGAAAGCTCTCAAGTAAATGAAGTGCAGAAACTTATGGGAATGCTTGCGTTTGATTGCAATTGTGAAGATAATCCATACACAGTGAGTTACTCTTTCCATAGCATGAAATGTTCATAGATTCCATGTTTCAATTATTCTTTTGTTTTGTTTCATTCAATTTCTGATCTTTCCACTATCAAGACATTGATTTGCGAAGGACCCTAATGCTTGACTTAAAATTTCTGAATTGAGATTAAGACATTTTATTTGTTCATGTAGAGCACATTTGATCACTGAAATACTAAAAGTCTGTATAGTAGCTTAATGGTTAATAAACCAAGAAAATAATCTAAACAAAGGTGATAGGAAAGAGAAACTCTAAGCAAATATATCAAACCTGCCAAATGAGGGTCATTCAGTTTTTGGGGACTAACATATAGATCTAGATCTAATTTTGCAAGAATTTTATGCTTAAAAAAATTTATTCATTTTTTTTTTTTTGAAAATGTACTTTTTTATTCCTTCTTACTCCACGTTTTGTCAAAAAATGAAAGCAGACTATATATGTTTCAGCTTTGATATTGCCACCTTAACATGATTTCTACAGAGTTGAGAGTAATTACGTTCTCATCCTCGTGTTGAAAAGCAGTAGAAATGCTTATACATGGTGGTTTTTGGATACGAAACTCTTTTGATTTGAATTTTATATAAAGAATTATTTGTTTAGTGTGTGTTACAATTTTATGACTAGAAATAGATGTGACATGTTGCTTCTTTCCTCTCACAGGATCTTTTAGACCAAGGAAATTGGCAAAAATTGGTATTACAGTTTCGTTATGAAAATTTCAAGTTGCACCACCTCAACAGCACCTCGGTTTTCACAGCAACTCTTCAGGCAGGACTGTCTGCACTCAAGACTCCGTATCCTTTTAACTTGCTTTAGTGATTTTTATCAGTTACAGTTTTATGATCCTTAGTAGTATCCTGGCATTCCTTCTACATGTTAACTTCGTTAACTTACTTATGTGTCTCATGGAACACATAGTCACATAGTAAACAGTGTACTAGCTGCATGTCTTTAAAAGTTACACAAACTCTTTGGAGTGCAATTCTAAGTATTTATCAAGTCATTGATGATTTAATTTTAAAGAATGTGCAGATAGAGCACAAAAGTCAGCCCGGGACGGAGTGCAATGGAGGAATGTTGTTGATGGCCTGTTCTCTACATGGAGCGAAGGGCTTAAGTAAGTAAGCTAGGAACAGAACGGTTGCGATAAAATATAAATCCAAGGGAGCTTTTCAAACACGTTTTCTGTTAATAGCTAGTGTTATGGAGGTATATGCAAGAAGATCCTTAACCTTGACCAGATACTGTTACAAAGACGAACCCAGTATGCGTAACACAGATTGTCCTGTGTGTAGTACACACATGAATGAGCTGGCTGAGCCTCTGCCCTTTGCACACTGTGCAAATTCCAAGTTGGTATGCAACATCACAGGCTATGCTCTGAACGAGCACAATCCACCTATGATGTTGCCAAATGGACGTATTTACGGCATGAAGGTGAACGTCTTTCAAGATTATTGGTTTAACTGTGACAGTAATAAATGTCTTGACTTGAACAAACAACCATCTAGATCTACCAGACCAGCCAATTCAGTAAACACCACCCACCATTTTGCCTTTTATTTTTCTTTCCAGAAAAAGGGCGTAACCCCAAAAATAATTATCAAAAGTCATGTAGGCTTTATAGTAAGACTAACATAGGATAAACAACAGTGGCTGTACTGAAACATGTCTTTTTTCCTTTCATTGAAAATCCCAAGTAATGGTAATTCAACTTTAACCCCTTCGCGACAGCTCACGTACACTGTACGTCCTAAATCTAGTGATGAGTTGCCGACCTCACGTACACTGTACGTCCTCAAATCGACCGATTCGGGCAATCGTGGTGACCTTGCTACGTACGGTATACGTGACATTTTTATTTGACTACCAAAGATTTGCTCAGAAATGTAGCCAAAAACCAATGTCAGATTCGAAATCTGCGATCACGGAAATGTACGAGTGGTACATTTTTATTTAGATTTCCGCTTGTTTGTCACATTTAACGTATTGAATGGCTTTATTTTTTTCTCTAAGGTCCTCATTTTCATTTCTAATAGATAGCCAGTCCATTTTCCTTTTTGAAAATGTATAATATGTGGGTATTTTATCAAATAGTTGATGAGTTAGGTGCAAAATTGTAACACTACCTTTAGGGTCTTAAGAATTGCTTCGTTATGAAAAATGGGTGCAAATTTTTTGGAAAATTTCTTACGTCACGAAGGTGTTAAAGATAGAGGTGAAATTGTACTCTTTAAATTTCGTTGTTGTTCATGTGTATCAACTGTTGCATAATTACATCTTCTGTTTGTTATTTATCTTATACTGGCACTCCATCTCATTTGTCATTTATCGTTACCTCAGATTACCAGCTATCCATTTCATCTTTTCATTTATCTCATTCTGCTATGTCATTTGTCATTCATAATCCACATGCACCTTATCTCATTTATCGTATACACCCGCAGTCCATCTCATTAATTTGTCATATAACAAAACTTGCTTTCTTCTAATTTTTAATTGTTTTTATACCTGCACTGTGGCGAGGTGGCCATATGAACTCGTAATTCAAGGGTCCAGGGTTCGAGTCTGGGAGGCAACCGTATTGTGTCCTTGGGAAAGACTCATTATGCCATTTTTCCTCTCCTCACTCAGATAATTATTGTGAACAAATTAACAGATGTGACGACGACTTTCAATTGACACAAATGATTTAGAAGTGTAGTCGTAGCCAAACGATACTACTACTACTTATTGTGTACCGGCATGTTCTGCTGGGGAAGTAAACGTACAACAGACTAGCGTCCTGTCCAGGAGATGAAGTAAAAATCATCTGTTCTGCTTCACGCTACGAAAACCGGGATAAGCTCTGGCTCTATGGGCCTCATTGGCCTTGGAGGAACTTGACTTTACTACTTACTATTCCTGCACTCCTAACCCTGTTTTATACCTGCACTCCTAACCGTTTTATACCTGCACTGCTAACCCTGTTTATTATTTAAAAAGTGCCTGCAGTCTTATCTCCTGTTTATTGTTTATTCACACAATCTTCAGGCCCTGGAGCATATGGCCGTGGACAATGATGGAAGAGTTGTGTGCCCCCGTACTCGAGAGATTTACCACGTGGATGACCTTGAGAAAGTTTTTGTCATGTGATCCCCGGCCCGAAGCCAAGCATACCAACCTGAGTTGTATTGATAGGAGTTTTATTGTCACAATGATTTTGAAATGTTAGAATGTTGTTGACTGATGTGAGCGGTAAACGCCGAGAAATGTTCCTGTAAAAGATTGTCAAAAATGTCTTTGTGAGAGATGTGTGATAAATTGATTTGCATTTTCTTGAAACTGCATGCTTTGGTCTGTAGTTTAAAGAAGAAAGGATTGCAATGTGAGGTTAATCTGTGTTTCAAAAAGGTGTTGTTTTAATTAGAGCTTGTCAGATCATTTCTTTGGCCTTTCAAGTCTAGCAGTCGTGTAAAATAAAACATTTGTTTGCATTGTCTCTACCTGACCAGGTAATGACAACTACCCATCTGAATTACAGCACAGAACAGACAAAATGTGATTTCATTCATTCACAGTTTGCTTTTTTTTTTTCCTCTCATATGCAATTGGAAATGTTCAATATCAGAAAAAATACACTGTTTTAATTTAATGATATTGATCTATAAGAACAGGACTTTATTAATTGATAAGGTCTTATAAACAAGGAAAGAATTCCCCCTTTTTGTGAGGATTTCGTGGAATATAATATAGAATATTGAGATTTTTGTGAAAATACATCTTGAGTCATATCGGTGCACGTAATAATCATATTGGTGCACATATTAAGAATTTTGTTATTAAAAATGTAGTGAGAAACAAAGACACTGTCTTCAATACAGTTCCAAAGTAATCTGACCAGATACGATTAGATAGCTATGTAATTGAGATTGAGATACTGTCTTCAATACAGTTCCAAATTAATCTGACCAGATACGATTAGATAGTGTGGCGACCACGATGATCTCCCTTGTTTGACACACCGTGATGTGCTGTGGTCAAATGTGTTCAAGTCCACG